>AWOL01S0008908.1:0-12564 GCA_000715115.1 Nicotiana otophora
ATTTAAGTCATTGATCTCATATCTATAAGCATGGGGGTCTGCGTTCACTATTAAGCCTACGCCTGTCCATTCCTTTCAAGCTCGATCCTTCCCTTAGACTAGTTACTTTGTTCAACTAAACTCGTTGGTTACTCGCTCTATTCGGTCGTAACCCTTTTTTGAGAACCTTCTCTCATAGATTCCCTTCACCAAGTCATCGCTAGCAATCAGCTCTTATCCCTTGGTATTAAAGGACGAGTTCCTTTCTTGTCTTGCCCAAAATTTTCTTTATTCTCATTGAAGAAAGACTCTCCCGCAGAAAGGGTTTACACATAGGGCTAGTTGTTTTCTTTATCTCACTTTCCCTTAGTCCGTCTAGCACCTTTCGGTTGGGTTCCACCCTGGGGGTTAGGTTAGACCGCTCGGGTTTTTTTTCTAGTATCGAAGGCAGTCAACATGTCAACCATTCTTCCCCCATTAGACTTGTCAATCTTTTGCTCTTTTTCCTTCTCTCTTCCAGTTCTCCCCCTCAACTTTATTTGACAGGGGCGGAGAATACCACTCTATCAATAACAAGAAAAAAGTAGCAATTCTGTTTTAAATGGTTTGAGCTTGGAAGCAACCTGCTATCTATCGATAGGAGAGAACAGACTGCTATTGACTGCTTCGCCTATTTATTCTATTATGGCCGGCTTGGAGACATCATAGGAAGACCATCATCTCTATCCGGGTACGTTCATAGCTTCATTCATTCATTGAAGCTTGGGGATCACCATTAGCATTGAGGTCTATCACCATACTAGAATACGACATTACACGAAGCGAGAGACCAAGGTCAACACACACCTAAAGCGCCTACGTTCTGCTTACAGCAATTACAACCACAACTTAACTTGCAAGAGATTCAACAACCGAAGCTACTGGTAGTCCCAAGGGGGCGACATCCTCTTATAATAGTTAACAGTACTGGACAAGCGAGTCATCAGTTCGAGAAAAGCAAAGGACCGCCTTTGAAAAAACAAAGGAACTCGCTAGGACTTCAGAACAAAGGTGATTATGTTCATGCTTCAGACAATCTGGCTAATTCTATATACAACTATCTAATTTTCTTCTATTATATATAAAGGCGTAAGGGCAAAGGCCTATTTAGCACCTTGGAAAAGGTAACCGGTTAGGTTGACTTTGGAAAGGCTACTAAGGACCGGGTGAAGAATGAAAAATGTATGCTAAAGCCCACGGGATAAGGCTTGTAGATGCGATCATGAATCGAACCAGATCGAAACATTCAAATATCGACGGACAAAGCCGAAATGTCGATCGCAAATGAAGGACGGCCAGACCCCAGTTCCCAGGGTTAGGGTATTCCCCATTATGAGCCTACTCAGATCAGAACTAAACTAGTTGATTATCTTTGGTCGGCCGGCTTGTTACAACCTTCGCATTTCTTGCTGAGATCCCAAGTCTCCAAGTGGGCCCTCTTGGCCACCAACGACCTTGGCGTTTTAGAGAATCCCGCTCCTGTGTCGTAGGACTTTCCGCTCGGCAGTCCACTAGGTGGGTTTGTTTCTCCTTCTATTTTCTAGTGTCTTCTTGGATAGTTATAGTGACCCATAGGAGTGAGATGTACCTTGTAGGGAGTGGGGGGTAGGGGCGGTAGTCCCCTAGACATAGTCCTTTCAGGCAGTGGCCGTTTAGTCCATGGTCAATTGGATGGTCGGTGCAAGGCCAAAAATTGGAACACACTGATTCCGCTCGTTCCCGTCCTTCGCTTCGAGGCCTGTCCCTCGGTGTGGTCAGTACTCCATATTGTTGGGCAGCGAAGCATACACTTATTCACTAATTATGACGGTTTACCAGGGCCTCTTTCCTCCTCCTTTTTATGCTCACTCATAGGGGTCGGGACCCCCACAAAGGGGGAAGGAGTCGACTGAACATCTCAGCCATTGGCGAGAATTTCGTCCGCATCCGATCCCCAATTCTTGTTCACCCCGTATGATCGTGTTGGATGAATTGTGACCTCGTACGATTATGTCGGGTGAGCAACAGTTGCTTCGTCACAGTACTTACTTATGGGCTAACAGGTCACACTTTGGCCAAGTATCCTACAAAGAAACTCCCGAGAGACAAAATTGTTAAAGGAATGGCCATAGGAATGGGCGCATGATGACATCATAAAATGTCTAGCCCGAATGCATTAGTTGGTACTAGAAATGTTAGAAAAAGTGAACGAAAGGAGTAATAAGAAGTCAAAAGGACAGAGAGACTTCCCAACCAGAAAGCAAAGTTCCCACTGATGGTATACTCAGTGTAAGCGAGCTCTAAGATCACATCTTTGGAATAAAATCCAGTTAGAAAAGGAAATCCAATTAGAGATGAGCTGCCTATAAGCATCATGGCATAGGTAAAAGGGAATGAGGAGGCAAGCCCCCCCATCTTCCGCATATCTTGCTCATCAGACATCGCATGAATCACCGAACCTGCACTCAGGAATAGTAATGCTTTGAAAAACGCGTGATTTATTAAGTGAAAGACCCTAATCGAATAGATAGAGATGTCGCAAGCAAAGATCATATAGCCTAATTGACTGCATGTTGAATAAGCTATGACCGTGTTTAGATCATTCTGTAATATTCCAGTGGTTGCCGCAAGGAATGACAGCATAGCTCCTGCAAAAGTAATAACAATCAAAGTTGTAGGTGGGTATTCAAATAAAGAGGAGCACCTTGATATAATCAAAACGCCAGATGTTACCATTGTAGCTGCATGAATCAAAGTGGATACTGGAGTGGGACCCTCCACAGCATCAGGTGACCAAGTATGCAATCCTATCTATGCAGATTTCCCAACAGCACCAATAAAAAGTAAAATACAAGTAAGAGTTATGGCATTCAATCTCATATTGCAAGAAATCGAAGAATTTCTGGGGGCACTAGCACGAGCAAAAATGGTTGAAAAGTCTATTGTTTGAAATAGAGTAAAACAACCCAAAATCTCAGGAGCTAATCCAAAATCACATATTCGATTGACAAGCATGGCTTTTATAGCTGCTTTATCTGCCTGAAGTTGTGTAAACTAGAAATGAATTAACAAATATAAAGCAAGACCTACTCCCTCCCATCCCAGGAATAATTTAAGAGAGTTATCTCCAGTCACCAACATTGGCATAAAAAAAGTAGGAATGGATAAATAACACATAAATGAAGGGCTATGAAGATCCTCAGACATATATGAAATGGAATAAAGATGGACCAAGATACTTATGACTTTAACCACAATTAACATCAGTACGGTGGGGCTATCGAACACAGGGTCAAAAGTGATTTACGAGTCGGACCAATCTGCGACTCGAGCGAGCTCCCCTTGCATGCAATGATGTGGTGGTAAACCTCTCATTCTAATTCAGTGCTCTCCAAACCATGCGGGAAGGTTTCCCATCACACGGATCACCTACTTGATCTTCCACGGGAACCATTTGTCCGAACAGGCCTAGAAAAAAGGGTAAGGTCTCGCTTTCCTTTGCCACTCAAGTGTACAGCATCTGCCATGCTTAGGCCCCTTCTTCCTTTACCTAATGAAAGAGTCCACCGCCTGCCTTAGTAGTCTCAAATAAGGTGTATAAGCCTACCCCTTTAGTAGGTGATTCACTTCCAAAGCGAAGAAAAGGCTGGATCAATCAAAGGAGGTACTACGAGAACTCTGCCCCATGCATCTAACAAGCTCGAATGGTTCACCGGTTCCACCGACTAGACCAAAAGAGTTATTTAGTCGATGCAGAGGTGCGCTTGAAGTGGGGGTGTGCTGTCCCTATTGGGCTGGGCTCTTACCCATAAGGCCCAACATCGGGGCATAAGCGCCCTCTTGCTACCCATATGCGAAGCGCCGTCTTTGCCTTCCCTGATCAAGATCGTTCCCACACCTATAGCGTTCGTGATCGGCCTCCTCAATTGTGTATCGATCGAAAGGCAGGGCGGCACAGCCCCCAACCAAGGGAGTGGTTACATCCAGTATGTCCCCCCTATTCCCGACATGCTATGGTACCCCGGAGTGGGTAGGAGCGGGTCGAGTTCTTATTGCCGAGGAGCAATAGTCGCGTCTGTAAATGACCTATTTACTCGGTAATCCATTCGGTGACTTCACGGTCGCCAAAGAAGCCCCAAGAAGCATCAAACATTTTCGATGAGATCCATGGAGCAATTGTTAGATAGCAAGCACTAGCTCCCGGTGCGTCTTCATAAAAAGCACTCAAAGAGAAGACCGAAGAGAATGAAACGCACGTAATGGTTATTATAGCGGTTCCTTCTTTTCCCAGAAAATGTTCGAAACAACCTGCTACAAAACTACCGAGCAGGGGTAATAATACGATAAATAGATACATAATTTCGAATGTGATCAGACAACCAAAAATCAGACAATGACAGAGCGGCCTGTGATTGAGTGAAAGATTGATCGACGACGGAACGAAGATCGAAACTTTACGACAGCTTTTTCGTAGACGTTCACTTGCATCACATCACCTTTAACCAACCTCCACCCCAGAGGCCCATGGGATCTTCTCTACAGATACCATCAAATCCCAATTTCTGAGATACCACATCAGTCCTATCACCACTAATCCTAGGTTATCAGGGGACGCTAGGCATCACAATTCAAAACGTTATCTCTTTTGTTTTAAGCGGATTTCGCTCATCAAGTTCTTCTTTGATCTGCCACTGTAAGAACACCACAATATTCGTATTTTTGGGGTTAATGTTCTCAATGGTGAATCGATCATTTGATATCCTTTTCCTTCTACGACAGAATGGAAGAAAAGTAATGAAACCTGCGATGGCTACTGAATAACCTCCTTTTACTTTCTCAATAATAAAGCCTTTGACCTTTGTATTCGTTAGCCAAATCTTGTTCAGTTCCATACAAGCTCGGTTTTGTCTGAATCTTCATAGAAGAAGAAGAAGCGGTTCACCAGCCAATAGAATTGTAGATCCCACCAAATCATTAAACCTGGCGGTTGCTTGCTCTTTGATCAGTGATTCACCGTCCATTGGATCGATGAAGAATCTCTCTAAAATTTACCCTTTGATCATTGATTCACAGGGCACTAGATCCATGAATCCCACCTTATTCTCAAACCTGGTGGCTCGATTTATTAGAACTCGTGTAGGCTCATCTTGCATACATATTCTGGGGTCCCAAGTCCTGCATCCACAAACACTATTTCGTCCCTTAAACGTAAAACTTCAGATTGTAAGGCGTTTCTATACATAAGAAAAAATTGGAATTAGATCTTGGAAATGATCGACTCAAATAGATGCTCATCATAAGTTTTTTGTTCCTCCTCTTCGTGTTCTATTTATCAGAAGCACCCAACAGCGCCACGCTAGTAGAAAGAGTGTTGCTACTAAGCGATTTTCTGCTTCCGCCTTTCTAGGCTTCACAATAGCTCCCCCTTTTCTTTTCCAATTCCTTCTTTACGTTCTACTTAGGTGGAGCAATCCGAACTCTCGACAGAATATAAAAGAGGACCACAAGCCTGTGTAAACACCTTAACGAACTCATGTGGACACTCTTCAGCCCGAGGACAATCTCTCAAATACACATGTTGATGTTGTTGACCTGTTTTTCTTTTCTTTGCTGATTCCTATCAATGAAATTTTCCATGTTGCACTAAGTTACATACGGATGTATGCATGTGGTCCGGGAACACTTTGGGGTGAACACATATCTGAACAAGTAGGGTCAATAGTTCAGCATTTAGGTCATAACATTTAGCAACAAATAAATATTTAACCCAACAAATGCTCTTCGAACCAAGCTAGATAGTCTCCTATCACTAGGCTCACCAACCAACCTGGACTTATTTTTTAATATTCCTACCGGATATCAAAACAAACCATAAGGATTGTTTCCAGCCATGAGTTCCCCTATGACATAAGTGCTCTTAGGTGGTGTGGGCCAATCCATCAAATATTTGAGAAGGGGCCCAATCTCGTATTTGATGGTCAGCGGGCGATAGGCTTCGTTTCTACGACTACCTTCCCAGCTGTTAAAAGTATGAGCGAGAATGGTAAGGGGCGAACAAACAAAGAATGTCATTGTGTGGGTATGCGATTCACCAAGCTATATATCGATTGATCAGGCTATCTATCAATCGATTGAAAAATAGCACCCTCATCTCGCTTTTCGTTCATTTTCGCCACGAAAACATAGTTGCCATAATAAGAAGCAGGCGAAGCAGCTAGAAGTACTCACTTCAAGCCCTTGAATTATTATTCACTAATGAATTGGGAAAGCTAATAGAAAGATTTGATTCTGACTTCGTAGAGCCAGTGTTGTTGTTGCCTACTCCCGTCCCGGGTCCCTAAGGGGATTTTGTTTTTGGAACAGACAGCAGAGTTTTGCTGATGGCTTGAATCAAGATTTTATTGCGGCATGTTATGCTTTCTCCCCCATTTCTAGTAGGTTGATGGGTCACGCGCACGGCACACACGTTTTGGCCTTTGTGTCCATATCTCAAAATAGGTGACCTAATGGCTCCCGCCCGACTAAACATACCAATAGTCACAAGATTCATATGAGCTACTGAGGAGTAAGCAATGATCTTCTTAAGATCGATCTGCCTTAAAGTGGCCGAGGAAGTATATATTATAGCAATCACGCTTAAAGTATAAATGAAAGGAGTGGAACAAAGTGTCACTTCGGGAGACATAGGTATTGAAAATCTTAAAAGATCGTAGGTTCCCAATTTTAAAGATTCCTGCCAAGATGAAATCGTGGATCAAGTACCTCTACATGAGCTTCGGGTGACCAAATATGAACTAGTACCATAGGCACTTTGATGGCGAAAGAGGCAAAAGAATCAATCCGTAGAAAGACTTGTCGCCGCTCACTAAATTCTGTGGTTAATAAGATTAGTAAATCGGTTGTTCCTGTTTGGAGAAGAATCAACAGAATAGCTAATATCATAAAAATAGATCCAAGTAAACTATAAAGGAACAACTGATATGATGCCTTTATCTTTCTTTGTCTCGAACCCCATACCCCTATAATAATGGTAGAGTCAGGGGTGGCCCCAAAGCGGAATTGACCGCTGGTGCTTAGTCGAAGCTCCAGTAGCTACCCACTCCCTACTCAGAGAACCGTACATGAGACTTCTGCCTCATACGGCTCGGTCCCGAGCTTCCGTCATCGGCCTTGGTATTAAACAACTATCTATGCATGTATATTCAGCCTTGACTGACGAATCTTTTGCTTCTCGGGTGGTGTCGAATAATGGTGCTTGCATTGCGGGAGATGCCCGCCCGTATGGCCTGGCCTGCTTCCCACCCAAAAGAACCGCTCACTAGCTAGCCAGACTAGTGGGGCCCTATCTGGAGACATACTGAAAACCATGCCTTTGGGACCGAACGTAATGCCCATCTTCCTAAACAAAAGGGCTCGTTGGGAAGAACGATTATATGCGGCCTGTAGAGCACATATAAGCCACAGTCGGGTTGCTCATGCAGCATATCTCTCTCTATCTATAGATAGAGAGGTGTGAAAGTAATAGCCTTATGTTATGGCTGCCCCCCGACTTACGGCCTTTACGCTACTACTATTGTGATGTGAGCGGTTCAAATTGGTTGAATCTTTCTCAATCATCCTGGCCGGAACTTGTATGCAACACCTGTATGGAGGTGCATGCATAAAGGTTTGGAACTCCTTTCTTATCTAATTCTTAAGGATAGGACCCTACCCTATTCACGAACCCTCTTCCGAGCTCTACCCTGCCCGCATTTCCTTGTGTTTTGAAGAGGAAAAAGGAATCTCTCTACCAGCTGCCAACAGTCTTTCTTCGGAATTATCTGAATAGGCCGATCCTCCTATCCCGTTTGTTTTAGCAACTTATCCTAGGTTCTCCCCGCTAAGAGCTCCCCGGCGATGACAGAGGAAGCAACCTGTCTGCTGTGGCGGGGCGACTTTTTTCTTTCACAATAAGACTTGGACGATTATTCCTACCTTCGGAAGCTTATGAGTTTACGTCCATCCCTGGTCGGGTACATATTCCTTTCGATTTCTCCCTTGTAGCCATTACCCAAATTCGCGCAAGTGTGTCCACACCCCCCCAAACTTACTTGACGAGAAATCCTTTCCCGCGAACAAACACAACCCCTACACATACCTAGGAGCACCCCTTCCTGCATATTCATACAAGACTCGAGTAGGCGGGTCGAGGTCCTACGAGGTACCCACTACTCGGAGTACCCCCCCAAAAGGAAAAAGATGTGTTGGTCAGGTTCGGTTCTTCTTAGTTGGGTTGGGCGGGTTCGACCAGAAATGCTATGCTTACACACAAGACCACCCCTCTTCCCGAAAGCTTCGCGGGGACTACTTTAGGATGATGGACAACCGCTCGTAGAGGGTTTGCTGCACAAGGCCCCTACAGAGGAAATTCTTTATCCCAGCGAATAGAAGATACTCAGGTCCGCACAACATAGGTATTAGCATACTTTCGGGAAGAACATAGAATAGTAGAATATCCAGCATGCAGAACATGACGATCATTATAAATTCACGAATTAGAAATGTTATAATATACTCTTTCTCAGAACTTCTCATACCAGACCAAACCACTAAAATGCAAATAGGGATCAGAAATGTGGTCAATATCACGAAGAATAAAGAGATATCGTCTATACCCAAATAAAAATTGATGTTTTCATAAGGAAGCCATCAAAGGCTTTCCACAAATTGAGATTTGGCCGTATAATGATCAAATTTTATCCGAAGAATAAGGGGATACAAAAAAGTAATAAGAGAGGTGCACAGACCAATTAATCGTCTCGGTCATATTCTTGAATTTGGAATGAAAAGAGGAGTAATGCTTCCTAGCACAGGACAAAGAATAAGACAACGTACATCAGAATAGCATTCACAAAAATGTTCTAACATAGAGTAGAATCGAACATGGAAGAGAATCATTGACAATAGTAAAAAGATGGGTGCCTAATTCAAATACAATAGGGGTCTATCAGTGCAAGTCAGCTGAATACCGTGATTAATGAGTGGGTAGGTGGGTTAGGTGCACCTCTCGCCCAGTGGGACGTAATGAGGCTAGTCTCCCCCCCCCCCCCGAATGAAGAAGTAGTGGGGGACCCTTCCTGCATAGGCGCCTTTATTTATATTCTTTATATTTTTTAATTACCAATGGAGAATCTTTCTAAAATAATCTCTCATGTAAAACGCAATTCGTCGAGTTCAATTCAAGGTGTACCTTGCTTTTGTTTTTTAGGTAGCTTTTTGATTACGCCTATTTAGCTAATGGGGCATTGGTCATAGCTGAAATTCGTCGAAGGGATAAAACAAAAATAAATAAGAGAAAGAAAGGGATGTTTTTTCTTGAGTCTTTATCTTGCTTTAGCAGAGGTCAAAGTGTTTTTCTATAGACCTCCACTCCTTAGAGGAAATAAGATCTTTCCACTCCTTTTTTCCAAAGCTGCCCAAATCTCATTCTGTGAGACTTCGCCTTCGAACACCAAAGTTCCTTCCATGGGTGGATTCCCAAGAACCTGTGGTAGCACCTCTTGCACCGCGTTTGACATGATTTGAACGACCTCTAAAAAGGGTTCTATGGCCTGTAGAAGTTCATTAAACATGATGGTTTGGTTCATTCTTTGACTGCTCTGCTCCCCCCTAACTAAAACAGAGACCTTTTTTAGATATATTACATTACTTGGTTGACCAAGGAAAAACATGGGAATAATTCGACGTAATATTCTTTAACAGCTTATTTACGATAAAACTAGTTTGATGAAAACATCGCTCCTAAATGAAGCCTTTCTATTATATATATATATATATAATAGAAAGAATATAATTTATATCTTCGAATCGAAAAAAGTCTGGTTTTAAGTGAAGGAACCCATGGGGCGGTAACTAGAAGGGAGGAATTCAAACCCGACATTCCGCCATTTGGAGAATAGTTGAGTTGCACTAAGAGACTTACGATTAAGTTCACACAACTTCGCGGCGATAGTGCGGACTCGTGGTTGGAGGGGAAGAAAAGTGATGTTTTGTCACAACAGCTATTGGGATAGGTCGAGTTCCAGCAGGGAATGGATCTTTGCATCCACACGTGCGAGCGGAACTATTCCCACCTCCATACTAAAGTTTCACGGATGGATTTCGACAGTCAACTTTGGGAAATGTAATTCCATGAAAGAGGTTAGACATAAAGCTCCTCAAAGCAGCCGTTATATTATTATACGATGCCACTTGCCATGGATAAGAATCCGATTCTCTATCTACGAATTGAGGAAAAAGGGGGAGCTCAAAAATGGTGAATCTTGAGCTTTCTTCTATTATTCAATTGATAGTTTGATCGAGGGCGAGCGGAGACAAGTCACTAACTACAGTGCCAAGCAAAGCAATTACATGTACCAAGCATAGTGGCATGCTCTGTTGCCGGGGAATTAGCAATTAACTTAACTCTCCTTCGTACGGCTTTACTTTCAACCTTCCCTAAAGCGAAGGAAAGAATCTGAGTGGAAGAGCCCATAGCTGTAGTAGTGAAAGTAGTAGTAGCGGTCAGAATTTTCTTTATGTTGCTACAGAAACAATAGGCTTGGATGGGCATGATAGTTTGAAGAAGGAGTACCGGGCTCAAGGCCCTTCTTATTTGACTTTGACTCTGTTAGAACTAGCTGGCTTCTAATTTTGATGGCGCTTCTCTATAGAATCTTGTTCTTACTGCCTTCCTAAAAAGATATGTGACGTCACAGATCAAGCTTTCCGAGTTGTTTACTTCCAAAACGTAACATCCTACCTTTTCTTCGACTTTGTAACTAGATCTTAATTTAGAGGGTGGTAGCCATATATCCTTTAGCTTCCACTTAACCATCAGATGCTTTTCTAGCTTCTCGGAAGGGGTCTGGATCCTTTTGCCGAAGCTTATAATTTTGGGTTTCGTGTATCAATGCTTGTAGATTAGTGTTAAGGGTGTGGTCGAAGATCAGGCTTTACTGACCGACTTCATTGATGGCGCATTTCGTTCTAGGTGGTGTTTCAATAATTATGAGTGGCCTCTAAAGTCTTGGTAGCCTTTAGTCACTTTTACTTACCTATCCTTTTCCATAGGATTCTATACCTTCCCCTGATCTACGATCACCCTAGTTTGTTCTTCAACTACTATTGTGGTAGGAACACATTCTTCGAGCAAGAGAACGTTTTGATTTGAAAGAAAGTAAAAGCTAGGATAGTTGCAGTGCCACCTTAATCTTCTAGTTTGCCGCGTCCTCTTGCTACTTCGTGAGGAGATACAGAAGAAATACGCAATGGAGACGATGAGAACTTACGACAAGGTGCAACCTTGAAAGGAATAAGGTGGAAGCAGAGTATGAAGAGTTGTCACAAAAGAGAAGGAATGAGTGAGGAATTGACACATGTAAATCCTTTAGCAAGTAGGAGAGCCATCAAATTTCAGAAGCAGTGATAGGTAACGCTTTGTATTAAGCTTTTGGACTAGCACGGGCAACTGTTGGTTTCTTTTTAGAGCCCCAAGATATTAGATTGTCACCAAACTAAATGCAGAATCTAGTGGTTGCGCGACGAATTGTTGGACATCCAGCCCCATATAAGAGTAACAAAAACAAGTATTGAGATATGGCGATGAGGAAATATAAGACCATAATATAATGAAGAGTACCTTTCAAATACCTTAAAATGCATTTAAGACACTGATCACGAACAGTGATGGGATTGGCCATAAACTGACATGCATGATTAACAGCATAGTGGAGGTCCGGTCGAGTAAGAGTGATCTATTGGAGAGCACCAACAGTACTCCAATAGGCCCGAGGATTAGAGGGAGGTGTACCATCCAAAGCTGAAAGTTTAGAACTGGAAGCAATTTATGTAGCACAAGGTTTACAACCAAGCATGTTGGTCCGGAAGAATCAATCTAAAGCATATGTGGTTTGTGACAGAAGAAAGCCAGAGGATTCACCCTGAGCTTCAATGCCAAGGAAGTCATTGAGATAACCCAAGTCCTTCATGGCAAAATATTTACTGAAACAGTGAATAAATTGAGTGAGAAGAGATCCGTTGTCACCAGTTAAGATGATGTCGTCAACATAAAGAAAAATGACGATACAGCCAGTAGTGGAATGGTGAAGAAAGATAGATGGAGGTTTCCACAACAATCTGACGAAAGCCACTTTTGAGAAGATAGGTACTGAACCGTTGAAAGCATGCCTATTGTGCTTGACGAAGACCAACAATGGCCTTATGAAAGCGAGAAAGATGATTAGGCATAGAAGGATCAACAAATCCAGGAGGTTGTTGCATTTATACCTCTTAAAGTCAAAGACCATGGAGGAAGGCATTTTTCACGTCAAGTAGGCGAATGGGCCAATTTCGTGAGATGGCAACTACTAGAATGGAATTTAATAGTCTGTAATGGTAAAGAAAACCATAATGGACTAAATTGATGAGAGGCATCCTTTCTTTAAGCGGTCCATATCTTGGCCACCACATCATTTTAAACTATTCAAGGACGGGTCCAATATTGTATGATTGTAGTCTTAATTTGAATACCGCTTTGTGGGGATCTCG
>AWOL01S0008910.1:3089-23036 GCA_000715115.1 Nicotiana otophora
GTCATAAATCTCTCCAGTCTCTCGGGCTCTGAATAATCATGAAATCAGCCCAAACAACAATGATATGATGTATCAATAATAATAACAGAGACTGAGATAAAATGTGCAAGTAAAAACTGAGACTTAGTACATATAGCATTTAGCAGGCAATTCAACAAGTACGCGACCTCTCTGGGTCCCAACAGTACTATCACATAACCTAAGCATGATTTCTAATATGATTTACAGTCAAATTTTATCAACACATAGAGAGCATATAGCTAACAACAAATTATTCAACTTTACAGTTGCCCGGGACGGACCAAGTCAGAATCCCCTCGGTGCACGCCCACACGCCCGTCACCTAGTAGGTGCGTTACCTCCAAAATAATCGCATGATACCAAAATCCGGGATTTTATACCCTCAGGACCAGATTTAAAACTGTTACTTATTTCAAGCCGTGAAATTCTTATTCTGCAATGTCCTTTCCTCGTTAATTAGTTTTCAAACGTCTCGAATCTGGTCATAAATAATTCGTTTCAGTCAATAAAATTCATTGGAATTAATTCCATAAGAAAATAATGATTTTCCATAAAAATTCGAAAATTAGCTCAAAATTCGCATGTGGGACCTACGTCTCAGAACTCGACAAAAGTTATAAAATCCGGAAACTCATTCAACCACGAGTCTAACCATACTAATTTTTACCAAATTCCGACCCCAACTCGACCCTCAAATCTTCAATTTAAACCAAGAGGGTTTTCAAATTTTCCCAACTTAATTCACCAATTAAATGATAAAAACAACCATGGATTTGGGTAATTTAACCAATATCAAGTTAAGAACACTTACCACATTGTTTCCTCTGAAATCACCTAAACATCTCCTCAATCCGAGCTCCAAATCGTCAAAAGCCCTTCGCGATCGCGAACATTCCCATGCGATCGCGAAGAACAATTTTCCATCGCCCAGATTTTACTCTACGCGATCGCTAACTTTCCCACGCGATCGTGATGCACAACATCACATACATACGTGATCGCGGACTAGTCCATGCGATCGCGAAGAACAATTTTCCATCGCCCAGATTTTACTCTACGCGATCGCTAACTTTCCCACGCGATCGTGATGCACAACATCACATACATACGTGATCGCGGACTAGTCCATGCGATCGCGAAGCATAAAACGCGTGACTTCTACTCCGCTCTACTTACTCTACGCGAACGCGACCTTCGTCATGCGTTCGCGAGTCTCAAAATTATAGAGCTACGCGATCGCGAAGCACAAAATGCCACTGCCTCACATTAACCCTATACGATCACAGATATCCCCACACGATCGCGTAGAACAAAAACCCCCACTGACCAAATAAGCCTACGCGATCGCAAACGCATTCACTCGATCGCGTAGAAGGAAAACATTATCAGATATCAGAAAATTCCAGCAGCTATTCAAGCCCAAATGTTTGATCCGTTAACCATCCAAAACTCACCCGAGCCCCTCGGGACCTCGACCAAATATACCAACAAGTCCTAAAATATCATAAGGACTTAGTCGAACCCTCAAATCATCTCAAACAATGCTAAAATCATGCATTACACCCCAATTCAAGCCTAATGAACTTTGAAAATTCTAATTTCTACAAACGACTCCGGAACCTATCAACTCATGTCCGATTGACCTCAAATTTTGCACACAAGTCATAAATGATATAACAAAGGTATTCCAATTTTCAGAATCGGAGTTCGACCTTGATATCAAAAAGTCACCCTCCCCTCCCCCGTTCAAACTTCTCAAACAATAAACTTTCGGCATTTCAAGCCTAATTCCTCTACGGACTTCCACATAATATTCCGGATACGCTCCTAAGCCCAAAATCACCATACAGAGCTATTGGAATCATCAAAATTCAAATCCTAGGTCGTTTACATATAGGTCCATATCCGGTCCACTTTTCTAACTTAAATTTTCCATTATGAGACTAAGTGTCTCATTTCACTCCGAGTTCCTTCCGGACCCGAACCAACTAAACCGATAAGTTATAAATCAATTGCAAGACATAAATTGAGCAGTAAATGGGGGAACGAGGGCTATAATATTCAAAACGACCGGCCGGGTCATGACCCAAAATTCCACTAATCGTGATGGCACCTAACCCAACCCGCTAGGTAAGCCAACTTTCGATTATCCAATTCCAATAACAATTATTAAAGCAATTTAAGTAAATAATTATCTTACCTTATATATTCCCCAAGAACTGGCAGTACAAATTACGAGCTTCTAAGATAGAGTATACAAAGTGGAAATGAAATAAATACATAGTCTGTTTGAATAGTACATAAACAGAGCTTTTATAATTTAAGGCTACCATGAACAAGAGGCAGCTACAACAGGAACGCAGTTACATCTTCAAATCCCGCAACCATCGAGCACAGCAACAATATCAGTCAACATCTGCACGTAATGTGCAGAAGTGTAGTATCAGTACAACCGACCCCATGTATTGAGTAAGTAACAAACCTAGCCTTAGGTTGAATATAGTGACGAGCTTCTACCAAGGTCGGGTCCAAATCCACTAATCCACAACAGTTAATAACGACATAAAGCAAATAATACTCGAAGTAACTCAAAGATTAAATGCCCAGTCGCATTATGATTTCAGCAATAATAGTTCTTCCTTTCAAGTACATAAGTAAAAACCCAAATCTTTTGCCAAAGTTACCAAAAATGTGAATAAGTTTGAAAGCAATAAATTTTCCAAAATCCTTTCAATAATAGATAAAATATCTCATTTTTTTTTCAGATAACCATTGTAAAACAAATGCATCACTATGCCCATCTGTCAACATGTGTAAGAAATCATGAATAATGTGATACCGTACAGCATGAGGAAAATACATCTATATGCATATATGTCATGTGTGCATGTCAATGCAATGTATCTCAGAGATTGTACTCATGTACTCACACTCTCAGAGTACTCAATCTCACTGTCTCGCATTCGCTCTCACTGTGCTCAGCACACTCAATCACTCAGCGCTATACAATACCTATTGCGACATGCAACCCGATCCCTGTTTATAGTCGAATGCGCTCAATGGGGGTGTACAGACTCATGGGGGGCTCCTACAGCCCAAGCACTATAAGCACGGACAACTCACGTGCCATAATATAAATATCTGGATCCGCACGGCCAACTCACATGCAATAATAATATAACGATCCGCACGGCCAACTCACGTGCAATAATAATATAAGGATCCGCACGGCCAATTCACGTGCAATAATAATATAATGATCCGCATGGCCAACTCACATGCAATAATAATATAAGGATCCGCACGGCCAACTCACGTGCAATAATAATATAAAGATCCACACGGCCAACTCACGTGCAATAATAATATAAAGATTCGCACGGCCAACTCACATCATAAGGAATACACCTACGTAGATTACTCCGTAGGAAATAACCCACCTGCTTAACCTTAAATTGGTATCTTGATATACCCTTTCGGAGTCACAATTACTATGCAATCACTTAGTCTATCTGAGTCCAAACTCATTAGCCAGACATGAGAGTTTACTTTGTCCCACAATTTAACAACGTGAAAGATCCTTCAACACACTCATAACCCGAGACTATAAGTCGCATCTAGACAGAAATTAAGCACCCATAGTCCTTTTCACATCCCAACAAACTCATCTGGACACATTCTGTAGTCACATCATGCTTATCATATAGCTATTCAACCGTTCATCAAGCCACAAATTCCATTCATAGGGACACTACTGGACATATGAGTCCAAATGTATAAGTTCACACAACTGAAGCTACCGAACCTAAGTTGTGGTCTAAATTTGGCCTCAAGTCCTCCAGACTGGCCCATCACCAGAACACAGAATACACATCTCCAACATCATTCATGGAATCATAAGTCGGCGATGCACAGCTGATACCGAGCGCTCATATGCGCATACGAATATGTGGAAGGAATTCGAAGAGTTTATGTCTCAAGCTGAATCAATCTCGCACGATAAGGAAAGAAAAATAGGAAGTATATATCCTAAATGCCCTGTAGCCTCTCGAAGATAAGTATGGACGTCATCATACCGATCCGCAAGACTCTACTAGACACTTGCTCATGACTTGTAGAACCTTTGAACCTAGAGCTCTGATACCACCTTGTCATGACCCAAAATCCAACTAGTCGTGATGGCACCAAACCCATCCCGTTAGGTAAGTCAAATTCCATCTATCCTATTCCAATGAAATTAATTAAAAGAAAATATCTAAAACCAATACATCTCCCTAAGAACTAGTAGTATAAATTATGAGTTTCTAAGAATAAAGTGTACAAAGCGGAAATGAAATAAATACATAATCTCTTTGGATAATACATAAATAGAGCTTTTATAAATCTAAGGCTACCCTGAACAAGAGGCAACTACAACAGGAACACAGGTACATCTTCAGATCCCGGAACCATTGAGCACAGCAACAACGACAGCCAATATCTGCACGCAATGTGCAGAAGTGTAGTATCAGTACAATCGACCTTATGTACTGAGTAAGTAACAAACCTAGTCGTAGGTTGAAAGCACTGACGAGCTTCTACCAAGGTCAGGTCCAAAACCACCAGTCCACAACAACATAAAGCAAATAGTACCAGAAGAAACACAAAGATAAAAATGCTCAGCCGAAACATGATTTCAACAATAATAGTTCTTCCTTTCAAATACATCAGTGAAAACCCAAATCGTTTGCCGAAGTTTCCAAAAATATGAATAATTTAAGAACAGTAATTCTTTCCAAAATCATTTCAATAGTAAATAAAATATCTCATTTTCTTTCCCAGATAACCAGTGTAACACAAATGCATCATTATGCCCATCTGTCAACATATGTGAAAAATCATGAATAATGTGATACAATACAGCATGAGGAAAACACATCTCTATGCATATATGTAATGTGTGCATGTTAATGCAATATATCTTAGAGATTGCACTCATGTACTCACAGTCTTAGAGTACTCAATCTCATTGTCTCGCATTCTCTCTCACTGTGCTTAGCACACTCAATCACTCAGCGCTATATAATACCTGATGCGACGTGCAGCCCGATCCCTGTTTATAGTCGACTGCGCTCACTGGGGGTGTACAGACTCATGAGGGGCTCCTACAGCCCAAGCGTTATAAGTACGGACAACTCACGTACTATACGGATAACTCACGTGCCATAATATAAATATCTAGATCCGCACGGCCAACTCACGCGCAATAATAATATAAGGATCCGCATGGCCAACTCACGTCCAATCATAATATAAGGATCCGCACGGCCAACTCATGTGCAATAATAATATAAAGATCCGCACGGCCAACTCACGCGCTGCACGGCCAACTCACGTGCAATAATAATATATATAAAGCCAACATGGCCGTCTGCGGCGTGCAGCCCGATCCCAAAATATCCTCACAATCACGCCCTCGGCCTCCCTCAGTCATCAATCTCTCCAGTCTCTCTCTCATGGGCTCACAATATCATGATAATAGCTGAAAATGATGATATGATCTATCAATAAATAACAACAGAGACTGAGATATGATATGCAATGAAATGAATATGATTGAGTATATTCAATTTAAAATAAATATTTCACAATAATATAACCTCTGTGGGTCATAATAATACTGGCACATAGCTTCAACATGATTTTTAATATGCTTTTCAACTCAATTTCTTTAACTCGTAAAATCGCATGGAAAATGCCAAGATCATTTAAGTACAAACTTCCACAGAAACAATTATGTAATAATTTTTATAGTGCACACCCACACGCCCGTCACCTAGTATGTGTGTCACCTCCCAACAATTCACGAAATACATATATTCAGGGTTCATACCCTCAATTCCAAGATTAGAAGATTTACTTACCTCGAACAAGCCAAATCCAATGTCGAGCAAGCTAAGCAATGCTCCAGAAATTCCAATCTGCGCGTATCAACTTCCAAATGGATCGAATTTAGTCACAATTAATTTGATTCAGCTCACAAAAATTATAGAAATTAATTTCATATCAAAATACTAATATTTTTCAAAAATTCGAATTTACTCCCCAAAAATCACCTGTGGGGCCCATGTCTCGAAATCCGACGAAACTTACAAAATACGACAACCCATCCAATTACAAGTTCAACCATACTAATTTCACTCAAATCCGACTCCAAATCGGTATTCAAACTTGAAACTTTTGTTTTGTGACATTATAGAAATTTCCTTCTATTTCTCTTGAAGATTCAATAATCTTACACCAAAAATGAAGATTAATTCATGGAATATAATCACAAGGGAGTTAAGAACACTTACCCCAAGTTGTGTGGAAAATTTCCTCTCCAAAATCGCCCAAACCGAGCTCCAAAATCTCCAAAATGAGAAAAAATCTCGAAACCCTCGTTTTAAACACTGCCCAGGCATTTCCGCACCTGCGGTGCCTGGGCTCGCACCTGCGCATCCGCTTTTGCGGACAAAAATGCGCACCTGCGAAAACAGCCGCCCCTCTAAAATATCGCAACTGCGGTGCTATTCTCGCATCTGCGAGCTTCGCAGATGCGCATTCCCCTTCGCACCTGCAGTCGCCTCACTCCAGCCCCAGTCTGCATCTGCAGGCTTCGCAGATGTGCATTCCCCTTCGCACCTGCAGTCGCCTCACTCCAGCCCCAGTCTGCATCTGCGCCAATACCTTCGCGCCTGCGGCCTTGCAGATGCGGCAAATTCCTTGCACCTGCGAGCACTGCCTAGTTCCACACTTGGCCGCTTCTGCGAGTGATCTCGCGCACATGCGGCTTCGCACTTGCGATCAAAAGCTTCGCAGGTGCGATCACACAAGTAGGCAGCAGCCCCAACATTTTCTTAAGTCCAAATTTGATCCGTTAACCATCCGAATCTCACCTGAGCCCCCTCGGGACCCCGTCTGAACATACCAACAAGTCTCATAATATAACACAGACCTACTCGAGGCCTCAAATCACACCTAACAACATCGAAACGATGAATTACACCTTAATTCGAAATCATTGAACTTTGAAACTTTAAATTCTATAACTTGTGCCGAAACACATCAAATAACGTCTGATTGACCTCAAATTTTGCACACAAGTCACATTTCAAATTACGGACCTATTCCAATTTTCAGAATTAGATTTCGACCTCGATATCAAAAAGTCAACTCCCCGGTCAAACTTCCCAAAAATTCATCTTTCGGCATTTCAAGCCTAATACCACTACGGACCTCCAAATAATTTTCCGGACACGCTCCTAAGTCCAAAATTATCATACGGAGCTATTGGAATAATCAAAATTTGAATCCGAGATCGTTTACATATAAGTCACTATTTTAACTTAAGCTTTAAACCTTGGAACTAAGTGTTCCAATTCATTCCAAAAACCTCACCGGACCCGAACCAATTGCCCCGACAATTCACACAACAACTGTAAAGTACAATTTGAGCAGTAAATGGGGAAATATAGTTGTAATACTCAAAACGACCAGCCGGGTCGTTACACTAATATTATAACTTAAGTCCGTAGACCTAGTCACTGTCCATCCTAAATCCCAAATCACTTCAAACTTTCCTCAAGCCGTGTAGTTATCCTACCACGTAACTCATATGCTACCTTGTCACTCTCCTTTAAGCAACTACTCGACTTCTGTTTCTTACACTTGGCCTCCTAGAAACTTAACCACCACCAGACACCTTCCACATGTTCTTCCTCATCCTTCGTTGTCCAGTTGTTGCCTTAACTAAAAATCCGTCTTCCCTTATACCAATTCCTAACACCCCGCCGTGAAGGCGAGTTGAAGAAATCTATAACACTGGCAAACCTTAACGCATTTAACAAGGTGGTGACACCACATCAAAATTGAGAAACCTACCACGCTCGAAGATATCATGCTCCGTTACTCCATCAATCCCAAACCTGAACATTCATAGTCTGATTGCCTTTTCTCTGCTGGAAGTAAAACATAGAACCTCTGAATCATGTACTAGAAAAAACATTCTTTCAAGTCGTTTAACGTCCTGACACATAGACATGCATTCTACCATTACATAAATATTGTGCGATAACAACGCATGAATCGTCATAACAATCAATGCCAAATATCAAAACCTTAGGTAGTATTGATATTGAACTGAAACGATAGAGCGGCCTTCCGCAAGGTGACGACAATAGCCAAATTAATTACATAAGGAGAAGCATCCTGCACTACATCTGTAGTACCATTCAAAATTTCCTCGATCCCAAATTTATAACAAGTGCTTCGCGTCGCATAAGATTGAATAAGAAGGAAATGAAGGCATAAGCCTCAAAGGAATCGGACCACACGATGAGGAATCAAAAAGGGAAGTATTCCTAACAGCCCTGTAGCCTCTCGAAGATAAGCACAGACGTCTTTGTACCGATCCGCAAGACTCTACTAGACTTGCTCATGACTCGTGAGACCTACGTGAACCTAGTGCTCTGATACCATGTTGTCACGAACCAAAAATCCATTTAAGGTCGTGATGGCGCCGGACACCGCTGTCAGGAAAGCCAACACAATATAGTTAATTAAATCATCTTTTAGTATTTTTGAAATCAACATTTCTTCAATGAATTAATAAAGATAGAACTTATAGAGTAAATGATAAATATTTTTAGCACCTAAATTTCTAAACAATTCATAACTATTCCCCAAAATCCGGTGTCACAAGTGCATGAACATTAGCTAGGAAATTAAAAATAAAATACAACATTTGTCCAGAATGCAAATTAGACAGGAAAAAATATTAACTCTGGAGGAGACTCTATTGCCTGCAGATCGTAATATAGAATGCAACTCACCTATGTCCCCACAATTATTAACCAACCTCTGCGCCCACAAGGTCGCTAGACATATATGTACCTGCACAATAAAATGTGCAGCAAGTATAGTATGAGTACGTGAACAACGTGTATCCAGTACGCATCAAGCCTAATCTCGAAGTGGTAGAGACGAGATGAGCGACTTTGCCACTCACTATGAGTCAATAGTAATAAATGGAATAAATTATAATTTTTCAAATCAGTATGATTCACAGAATTTACAATAATTATTTAGCCAACAGAAATAATTAAATTCCTTCACATGCAACAATTCTCAATATATTAATTAAATTCCTTCAATTTCAATAAATTTCCAAATTTATCAATTAGTCATATTTACAGGAATAACAGTAATTCCTTAACAAACAGGAATAATAATTCTTTAAATTACAAAGATTTTTAATTTATCAATTAGCTTCACAAGCTACAATAAACTATCAAAATATCGTGTAATTATTATTATTAATCACGAATTCTGCCGAGGTCATTCGGCCCGATCCAGAATATCGTGTACACTGCCGAGGGATGTGCGGCACGATCCATAGATGCCTCTATCATGCCGAGGCGTTCGGCCCGCTCCACAAGAAAGGAGGACATTTTCTTTTGTACCTCCGGAATGAGAGTATATTTATTATAAGATAAATTTGGAGGAAGAACAATCTCTCTTAATAATTAATTAATTTAAATAGAAAAAAGTATATGAAATTTTCATCCTTTAATATTTTTATCTAAGAGTTCAAAACAATAATATATATATATATATATATAATTAAACAAAGAATATAATTTATACAAGTAATTCATGCTTTTGAGTCTGAAACTATCCGGACTTTAGCATTAATAGTAGCTACGCACGGACTCTCGTCACCTCGTGCATACGTAGCCCCCACAATTAATAACAATTATTTAATTTAATCATCTATGGTAAAATTTCACCCTCACAAGATTAGACAAGAGACTTACCTCAATTTGCTTCAATTTAATCCACTAGAAGGCCCTTTCCTCGATTATCTGTAACGATCCGACTTGTCATTTTAATAATTTATGCCCCGTTTAGCGACTTAAGGTCTTGAGTAGCTTCGCAATATGTATTATGAACCGCGGGTGTGGTCGGGTTTGATTTACAAAAGATTGGGAATTAAATTAAAAGAATAATCCTTAATTTGAAGCTTAAATGGAAAGAGTTGATCAGAGAGTTAACTTTCGAACAAACGACTCCAGATTGAAATTTTGATGATGTCAATAGCTCTGTATGGTGATTTCGGACTTAGGAGCGTGTCCGGAAAATAATTTTTGGAGGTCCATAGTGGAATTAAGCTTGAAATGCCGGAAGTTGAATTTTTGGAAAGTTTGAGAGGGGTTTGACTTTTTGATATCGAGATCGGAATCCGATTCTGGAAATTTGAATAGGTCTGTTATGTCATTTATGACTTGTGTGCAAAATTTGAAGTCATTCCAGATTAATTTGGTACGTTTCGGCGCAAAATATAAAAGTTGAAAGATTTGAAAACTTATAATTCGATTCGATGCGCGATTCATAATTACAGTGTTGTTCGATGTTATTTGAGGCCTCGATCAAGTTTGTAATGTGTTATGGGACTGGTTGGTATGATTGGTTGAGGTCCCGGGGGCCTCGGGTGTGTTTCGGGGTGATTTCGGATCATTTGGAGATGTTTTGGAACTGCTGATTCTGGTGTCTGGTTCCCTTCTTCGCGAATGCGAAGGAAGTCCGGCGTTCGCGAAGAAGAAATTTTGGGGGTTCTGGATTTTACCTTCGCGAACACGAACGCGATCGCGAGACAAGGTTTGGTCAAGCTTACGCGAATGTGACGCAGTGGTCGCGAACGAGAAGAAGGAAGGGGAGCCGGGACCTTAAGCCATTAACCCTTCGCGAACGTGAAGCATGGACTGCCAACACGAAGAAGGAGAGCAGTTGGCTACCACGAATGCGAGAGCTTGAACGCGAACTCGATGATGTGCATGGTCAGGCCTTCGCGAACGCGACACTGGTCACACGAACGCGAAGAAGAAAAGCCTAGGCAGTGAGTTTAAGTTCAAAAAATGGGACTTCGTCCTATTTTCCATTTTTGACGGATTGGAGCTCGGGATGAGGCGATTTTTGGGAGATTTTTAGAGAAAACAATGGGGTAATTGTTCTTGACTCAATATTGATTAAATTACCCGAATCCATAGTCGTTTTTAGCATTTAATCGGTGAATTAAGTTGAAACAATTGTAAAGACCCCAATTTATGATTTGGAGGTCGAGTTGTTATCGGAATTGAATAAAATTGATATGGTTAAACTCGTATCGGAATGGGCGTTCATATTTTATAACTTTTGTCGGGTTCCAAGATGTGGGCCCCACGGGGCGACTTTTGGGTTAAATTTCAGATTTTTGTAGAAAATTTGTATTTTCATATGAAATTTATTCCTATAATTTGTATTGATTGAATCTAATTAATTATAATTAGATTCGATCTGATCAGAGTCGAAAAATCGAGGAAAGGTCATACTACTTGATTGATTAAGCGCAGTTTGAAGTAAGTATCTTGCCTAACATTGTGTGGGGAACTACCCCTTAGGATTTGAGTCATCTATGCTGATTGTAGTTTGTGTATGCGAGGTGGCGAGTGCGTGCTCAGACTTATTTGTGGAAATTTGACCTTTTAGGATTCTTATGTCCTTATATTCACCGTGTATGATGTTGTTCTTGATACGCTTGAATTCCTATTTGTTAGTTTCACCTTTACATGCTTTGATTAGATATAATTGCTCTAGGATTCACTCTTACTGCCTATGTGACCCTTATTCGACGTAACCAAAGATTTTACTTCTTCTATCATCGTGCTATATTTTTCATAACTGCTTATCTTTAATTGAAATCATTATTTTCTCATCCTATAATTGTTTAGTCTTAATTGGAGTTATGATTATCTTTCGTTGTATATCCTTACTTGAATTGTTGAATATTCCTCGTAATTTCTCAACCTCAAAAGGAGTTTAGATAACCTATATCTTAGTTGACTTGCCATTATTTGGAACTATTTGACTCGTGTCGGCTTCTTATCGTTGACTTGAATATTGTGGAATCATTGCTATATTTTTGTTTTTCCTTGTTAAGTTGTTCTCCTTGTGCCTAGCATTCTTCACTGTGGTTATTCCTGGTGAATGAGTTCTACCGTTCTTGTAATTTAAGTTCTTGAGTTGATTTGCTCGCCGTACCTCGCATCTTTGTCATTGTTGCTTTTGTACTTATTGTGGTGATGTACGAGGTTTCTGTCGTGTTATAGTTGTTATCTCTGTTGTTTGCACTGCATATTTAAATTGGGACTACAGACGTATTCCAGGAGATCCCCCAGCACTGCATATTTAAATTGGGACTACGGACGTATTCCGGGAGATCCCCCTGTCTTGCATATTTACTTTGGGACTACGGACGTATTCCGGGAGATCCCCAGCACTACATATTTAAATTGGGACTACGGACGTATTTCAGAAGATTCCCCTGTCTTGCATATTTACTTTGGGACTACGGACGTATTCCGGGAGATCCCCAGCACTGCATATTTAAATTGGGACTACGGACGTATTCCGGGAGATCCCCAGCACTGCATATTTAAATTGGGACTACAGACGTATTCCGGGAGATCCCTCTCTCTTGCATATTTAATTCGGAACTACGGAACAGTATCCCGGTAGAATCCCCTATGGTTATATCTGTGTTCGGAGATGCTAATATTCCATGCTTAGGTGTCACAGGGTGACTTATACTCGAAAGATATTACTGGAAAAGTTTATATTTGAAAGTTTTTTTTTATCTTGAAAGAACTATATTTGACAGATATTTATTTGAAGGAAAAATATTTTAAAAAAAAAATAAAATAAATTTCTTATTGGAAAGGATTATATTCTAAAGACCTCAATTTAAAAAAACTTACGGGTGAAAGTTTACACTTGAAGGATTTGACTAATTTATTGGGGTTTGTTGGCTGAGTCGTGATGTGAAAACTATTGCAGTTGCTGAGTTACTACTTGCCTTTACTGTATTGTGATGTTTGAATTTGGGTTGTGCTTTCGTTCATTCTTCTATGTCTTATTCTGGTGTTCCGCTATTACTTGCTGTTTTTCCTTCCTTATTACAGTTGATATGCTGTTTTTCCTTCCTTATATGGCTAACGACATATCAACTGTAATATTACATAAATTTCATCCTCACAAGATTAGACAAGAGACTTACCTCAATTTGCTCCAATTTAATCCACTAGAAGGCCCTTTCCTCGATTATCTGTAACGATCCGACTTGTCATTTTAAGAATTTACGTCCCGTTTAGTGACTTAAGGTCTTGAGTAGCTTCGCAATGTGTATTATGACTCGCGGGTGTGGTCGGGTTTGATTTACAAAAGATTGGGAATTAAATTAAAAGAATAATCCTTAATTTGAAGCTTAAATGGAAAGAGTTGACCAGAGAGTTGACTTTCGAACAAACGACTCCAGATTGAAATTTTGATGATGTCAATAGCTCTGTATGGTGATTTTGGACTTAGGAGCATGTCCGAAAAATAATATTTGGAGGTCCGTAGTGGAATTAAGCTTGAAATGCCGGAAGTTGAATTTTTGGGAAGTTTGAGAGGAGTTTGACTTTTTGATATCGAGATCGGAATCCGATTTTGGAAATTTGAATAGGTCTGTTATGTCATTTATGACTTGTGTGCAAAATTTAAACTCATTCCAGATTAATTTGATACGTTTCGGCGCAAAATATAAAAGTTGAAAGATTTAAAAACTTATAATTCGATTCGATGCGCGATTCATAATTACGGTGTTGTTCGATGTTATTTGAGGCCTCGAGCAAGTTTGTAATGTGTTATGGGACTGGTTGGTATGATTGGTTGAGGTCCCGGGGGTCTCGGGTGTGTTTCGAGGTGGTTTCGGATCATTTGGAGATGTTTTGGAACTGCTGATTCTGGTGTCTGGTTCCCTTCTTCGGGAATGCGAAGGAAGTCCGGCGTTCGCGAAGAAGAAATTTTGGGGGTTCTGGATTTGACCTTCGCGAACGCGAACGCGATCGCGAGGCAAGGTTTGGTCAAGCTTACACGAATGTGACGCAGTGGTCGCGAACGCGAAGAAGGAAGGGTAGCCGGGACCTTAAGCCATTAACCCTTCGCGAACGTGAAGCATGGACTGCCAACACGAAGAAGGAGAGCAGTTGGCTACCACGAATGCGAGAGCTTGAACGCGAACTTGATGATGTGCATGGTCAGGCCTTCGCGAACGCAACACTGGTCAGACGAACGCGAAGAAGAAAAGCCTAGGCAGTGAGTTTAAGTTCAAAACATGGGACTTCGTCCCATTTTCCATTTTTGACGGATTGGAGCTCGGGATGAGGCGATTTTTGGGAGATTTTTAGAGAAAACAATGGGGTAGTTGTTCTTGACTCAATATTGATTAAATTACCCGAATCCATAGTCGTTTTTAGCATTTAATCGGTGAATTAAGTTGAAAAAATTGTGAAAACCCTCTTGATTCAATTTATGATTTGGAGGTCGAGTTGTTATCGGAATTGAATAAAATTGGTATGGTTAAACTCGTATCGGAATGGGCGTTCATATTTTATAACTTTTGTCGGGCTCCGAGATGTGAGCCCCACGGGCGACTTTTGGGTTAAATTTCGGATTTTTGTAGAAAATTTGTATTTTCATATAGAATTTATTCCTATAATTTGTATTGATTGAATCTAATTAATTATGATTAGATTCGACCCGATCAGAGTCGAAAAATCGAGGAAAGGTCATACTACTTGATTGATTAAGCGCAGTTTGAAGTAAGTATCTTGCCTAACATTGTGTGGGGGAACTACCCCTTAGGATTTGAGTCATCTATGCTGATTGTAGTTTGTGTATGCGAGGTGGCGAGTGCGTGCTCAGACTTATTTGTGGAAATTTGACCTTTTAGGATTCTTATGTCCTTATATTCACCGTGTATGATGTTGTTCTTGATACGCTTGAATTCCTATTTGTTAGTTTCACCTTTACATGCTTTGATTAGATATAATTGCTCTAGGATTCACTCTTACTGCCTATGTGACCCTTATTCGACGTAACCAAAGATTTTACTTCTTCTATCATCGTGCTATATTTTTCATAACTGCTTATCTTTAATTGAAATCATTATTTTCTCATCCTATAATTGTTTAGTCTTAATTGGAGTTATGATTATCTTTCGTTGTATATCCTTACTTGAATTGTTGAATATTCCTCGTAATTTCTCAACCTCAAAAGGAGTTTAGATAACCTATATCTTAGTTGACTTGCCATTATTTGGAACTATTTGACTCGTGTCGGCTTCTTATCGTTGACTTGAATATTGTGGAATCATTGCTATATTTTTGTTTTTCCTTGTTAAGTTGTTCTCCTTGTGCCTAGCATTCTTCACTGTGGTTATTCCTGGTGAATGAGTTCTACCGTTCTTGTAATTTAAGTTCTTGAGTTGATTTGCTCGCCGTACCTCGCATCTTTGTCATTGTTGCTTTTGTACTTATTGTGGTGATGTACGAGGTTTCTGTCGTGTTATAGTTGTTATCTCTGTTGTTTGCACTGCATATTTAAATTGGGACTACAGACGTATTCCAGGAGATCCCCCAGCACTGCATATTTAAATTGGAACTACGGACGTATTCCGGGAGATCCCCCTGTCTTGCATATTTACTTTGGGACTACGGACGTATTCCGGATGATCCCCAGCACTACATATTTAAATTGGGACTACGGACGTATTCCAGAAGATTTCCCTGTCTTGCATATTTACTTTGGGACTAAGGACGTATTCCGGGAGATCCCCCAGCACTGCATATTTAAATTGGGACTACAGACGTATTCCGGGAGATCCCTCTGTCTTGCATATTTAATTCGGTACTACGGGACGGTATCCCGGTAGAATCCCCTATGGTTATATCTGTGTTCGGAGATGCTAATATTCCATGCTTAGGTGTCACAGGGTGACTTATACTCGAAAGATATTACTGGAGAAGTTTATATTTGAAAGTTTTTTTTTTATCTTGAAAGAACTATATTTGACAGATATTTATTTGAAAGAAAAATATTTAAAAAAAAAAAAAATCTTATTGGAAAGGATTATATTCTAAAGACCTCAATTTAAAAAAACTTACGGGTGAAAGTTTACACTTGAAGGATTTGACTAATTTATTGGGGTTTGTTGGCTGAGTCCTGATGTGAAAACTATTGCAGTTGCTGAGTTACTACTTGCCTTTACTGTATTGTGATTTTTGAATTTGGGTTGTGCTTTCGTTCATTCTTCTATGTCTTATTCTGGTGTTCCGCTATTACTTGCTGTTTTTCCTTCCTTATTACAGTTGATATGTCGTTAGCCATATAAGGAAGGAAAAACAGCATATCAACTGTGATGAAAGTTGATATTTATGTAATATTTATGGGAGCATACTAGAGGTGAAAGTTGAATATTTATGTAATATTTAATCTGAATTTTATCATAATATAATATGTATTTAATTATCGTGTATCTCAATGATTTCACTTTTATTTGAATTATCCGTTAATATATATAATCTATAATATTTGCTTACAAATTATATTATTTAATAATTTATGGTATAAAATAATTTTATGTTAAATTATATGTGATGAATATGTAAAAAAGAAAAAAAGATAGAATTTCTTTAACAGAAATAAGAAAATAAAATTTAAATAAAATATAATAATATAATATTGAGGAGAGAGAAGAATATAAAATGAAATATTTTTTTAGTGTAAAAGTGGAGTAATGGTTGGTGTAACTTTATCCGTTTTTTGAGGAGAAAATGAAGGTAAGGGTTGGAGATGGATTTGGCGATTTGTAATTCCAACATGGCCCAATTCCAAAAGATGGTCATGAGCCTTTTCAGGGGTAAGTGCACAGCAGTGAGGAAAACTATTTAGAGATTAGGACAATTAAGAATATTTTTATCTGAAAAAATTAAAATGAAATACTAAAATTCAGAATGAATTGGCTAAATCCTAAATTGGGCTATCTATGCCTCTCCACCAAGGCCCTACGACCCGTCCCTTCGGCGGCTTTGTCACCCTTAGAATATCTTTACCATGGTAAAATTATTTTTAAGCCGGCTAAATCTTGAAGGCGCAACCGTAAATTGTAGTAACAATTTAAAAAGCTTTGATTGTATAACTGTATTCCAGGCTCCCAGAAGAGTCAAAATGCAAATATCACATCTATTCTTACAGTGCCTTTAGTTAATTTTCCGTTACATCTGAAAACAACAATTTCATTTCTATGTTCTTCAGGACCATGCTGTGCTCAGTGTTCTGTCCTGCTGCACTCCAAACGATAAGAAAAAAGCTGTAGCACATATATTACAGAAGTAAACATCTCAATCAATGTAAAACAAACACTGCTTAATACTAACATTTCAGTTGTGGCCCAGAATGAAATGATATGAACTAATAATTCATTAATGCAGCACTGTCGTAACAACAATTCTAGTCATTACGTAGAAAGCTAAAAAGCGACGCTGTTTCAGAGTTTGCCGGCAGCGCAAACAGCAGATTACTTTCAGTTGAAAAAGAGAAAACTGCTGGTCGATCATCATATTCAAGAATGTGGAGTAATCTATATGTATGACGAGGACTAACAGAAAAAGTGGTGCTACTGCTTAGTGGAGTACTAGTGTATATATATATATGTATTGACTGATCATCATCAAAGTGAAAAGTTAAAGATACTAGAATAACGTAACTACTACCAAAAGGAGGAAAAGCCAACAAACAAAAACATAGAATTAACTCATTTTCACTCCATCTCTGTGAAAGATGGACCAAAAAGAAAACAGCTGAAATCAAAAGAATTTCTTGAACCGTAGCCATCATATCGCCACCATCGCCATCATCATGACACGTAATGGGGGCTTCCATTTTTCTCTTTTTCTTGAAATTTAAACGTTGCTGGAAACATACATCCTTTTTTTAATTCTTTTTTTCTTCTTCTTATCTAGTGAAGTCATGAACAAGGCTAGGCCTATCAGCAACATTGAGACGCCAAGGAAGGAAAGGAATGCCGGTGGCATCAGAATCACGGTCATCATCTTCTATAAACCTGAATTCATTTCCATAGGCAGCTGAAGAGAAACAAGGCATTTTGGGGGGTTGTGAATGGTGAACCCATGAAGCAGTACTGTTTATCATGTGTGGTGTGTCCATTCCTCCTCCTCCTCCTCCTCCTCCCCCACCGTTAGCGGTGACTGCTGCTGCACTTGCTCTTCTCTCTTCCTTCTTGAATCGAATTCCACATGCATTGCAAAGTGACTGCGTATAATCCATTATAACCATTAGCTTCATAGCTTCAAAGGTAATAACTCTAAGATTTAAGCTATATACATGGAGAAAAAAGTTTTTCTCTGTCATTAATATTTTAGTACATATAATTTAGTGATTGATTATAGTAAGTTATTATCGCACTTTCCAAGTTACATTATTAAATTTGTTGCAAATAGTTACTTATTGTTACAAGTTAAACTTATTGTGATAGTATAAAAATTTATACTACTATGTTAATGTGCAACATATTCTTTATGTAGATAGAAAATTGCAAAAATATCTTCTAAAAGAGTAGGATTTAACTGATATTCTTACATTGTATCTTAAAAAGCTATAGGTTATTAATTTCGCTCTTTATGAACAATAAAATTATTTTTAATTGACATAAAAGAGTAATTAAGAAACTATACCTTAGGGCCTCTAGGACCATTTCTCCAAAGCGGAGTTGAAGTGGTATCACAGTTAGCGCAGCGGCGAGCAACGAGGGGGTCAGTAGAGTTGGTGTTACTACCATTGCTTCCGCCGCGAGTGGATTTATGAGCGGAAGAAGGTGGCGACGGAGTATGTTGTTTCGGCTGAAGAATATCCCAGCAGAAGTTAGACATGTAGGAAGAGCGACGTTCATGAGACTGAACTACCCTTTTTTCACTAATGTCATTAGTAAGCCGAGTAGAAGGAGTCCCTAAGGAGAGAGTGCAATCCACAGATGAAGAAGAAGGAGCAAAAGAGTACATGTTTTCCGAATATTCATGATCAAAAGCACTAGGGTTATGGGAGAAGAGCATCGAGAAAGCAGAAGAAGTAGTAGTTGTAACATTGCTTTGACTGTGAAACAGACCACATGAACATGGACCCACCATACTTCCATGACAACTGCTACTGCAACGATGCATCATTTTTCCTCTCAGTTTCTACTTCCTCACCTTTGAGATATAAAGGAAGAGGCAACGCAGTGTTTATAGAACAATTAGTATGAGATGAAAGGGAGGGGAGAAAGCGATAGGTAGGAGAGGGAATAGTAAGGTGAAAGGGATATGTAATAATAATAGAAGGTTTGAACGGGAGGAAGAACTTAGGGGAGAGAGCTTTGGGTTTTGTAGTATTGTCTGTTAGCTCTTTATAAGCTAATAAAATGGCGAAATACTAGTCAGCAGGTGCAGAGAGTCCACGTTGGTCGTCAAACGTCTGCTACAACGTTTTTTTGGATTCTTTGTTTGCAGGTAGAATGCAGAGGGGGGTAGGGACCAGATTCATGTGTGTTATTTAGTGTGCTACTAATTAGCAAGAAACAGAAACAGAGAGAAGAGCAAAGTGTGGTACACTGTAGAAAGAAAGAAAAAGGGACCGGAGAGAGAGACTTGAAGTGCCACTACAAGAAGCTATAATATGCAAGTATGATTTCACAAGCAAGTGCCAAGTGGTCTCTATATATAGTAATACCTGAGTTATACTGTTAGTTCTGTGTTAGTAGTAGAACTTTTTGCAAATTTGTTTATTTTTATACTCCCTATATATACGTATAGTAGAAATACAAGAAATTAAGAAAATGGTCATAGGGGTAGTCAAAAGAGAACCCACGTGACAAGGGGGAACAGTCTTCCATGGATCTGCCTTCTCCGATCACGAGGCGACCAGTCTCAAGTCTCAACTCAAACCCAATATTTACATCAAAATAACTTCTGTCCGTATCCCTCCCCCCCCCCCCCC
>AWOL01S0008910.1:28247-91116 GCA_000715115.1 Nicotiana otophora
AAAAAAAAAAAAAAAAAAAAAAGAGAGGGGCCACCACGAGTCTCATACTCATGATGAAAAATGATGGGGTCCAAAGTCGAAACAGAACAAAACTCCTCTGGAATATCAATAGATTTGGATTTAAAAGATTCAAAGTCCAAAGAGCAAAGAGAGAGAGAGAATCAGATCATCTTGAGATTGGTGTCACCCTTAGTTCGACAAACGGGAAGACCAGAGACCAGACCAGACCCTCCTTGCACTTCACTTTCCAAAAGATGCTCCATCAACCCCCCACCCCTCTCCGATTACCCCACCAATGTTTTTTCGATTTACACAATTTTCATTACCCTCTCTATACTGCAAACGTCTCATTGCATTATTGATTACACACAATACATACACACTTCCATTGGCTCTTTATGGACTAGTTAACTTATTACATTCATTCTATAGCCAGACACAATTCAGAATTTAAAATTTATTAATTTTTATAATTATTTTAAGTTAATATATAATAATAATTTCATTTAAAATAAAATATTTATAAATATTCAGTATATTTTTTAATATATATACAAAGTCTAGACAAAAGTTAATTTAATCTTTTTGTTTTTTTGGTTAATTGAACTCATATTTCGATTACGCATTTCATACATACACTCTGTATTGATAAGTCTACTTCACGGTCAATGGACCACTTTTCGCATAAAATCAGACACAAAAAATAAAAGAAAAACGAAAAAAGGATTTATATCCAAAATAAAAAGGAAATGTGGTGAGCTACTAGTTATTTTGATTGCTAATGCCAGATGCCAGGCTCTAGAAGAGAGAGGGAGTGGGAATAAAGAAGCAATGATCTCAAATGCCAATAAATATTCTGGCAATAAATGCGCGATCTGTGGTTTATACTGTTTTTAATGAAACTCTGGGATTTGCTTAATCATGGAAACCAAACCCACACGAATGCCCCCATTTAATTCTCATACACTGATCACGCTTCCCCTCATATAGAGTACATGATGATGTTACGTGGCTCGTTGGATTTTGTGGGTCCCCTCCTAAGTCCTAACTGTGGGACCAATTTTCCAAATATTGCCTCTAATTATAGTCATATCTCATCTGCTTTGCTGCTTAACACCAACCCAAAAAAGTCTTAATCATTACCCATTAATTTACGTGCCACGCGGCCCTTTACATGCACTTATCCAACTACCCATGCATTGCATTTGCATGCATGGAAATGCAAATTAGCTAAGTAACCGCAAATATTATTGAGATTTTAAATCCAGATGTGTAGTTAAATTAGCGGACATGAAGTTATTTATTGCAATACAAAATATAAATGTGTACTCATAATCTGGGCCGGAGCCAAGATTCGAATGTTATAGAATCTTAATTATTGAGTTTATAATTAAATATTTTTATATATTTAATAAATTTTTACTACCAATACAAAATTTAAATAAAAGCTACCGAATTTGTAACTACTGCACTACCTTTGCTCCTGCTTATAATTATTTAATACTCCTTGTTAATATTATCAAGGTCAAGTAGAATGGAACAAATTAATGTGTCTTCGTTGTCCATAACTATGGCCATCTTTAAATATGTTAAGGAGCTTCAGCCATGGCAGAACTTGAAGATTCTAGAAGAAGAAGAAATGAGAGAAAAGGCAATCTTTGTTATTAGCTATCGAAGAAGAGGAATGAATAGTTGGACATCACTAACAATTAACTTCTATATTTATACAAAAATCAACTAACTAACTTTTCAGTAGTTATAACTAATTACTACTACTAACTAATAAATAGTTGGGGCCCACTATACTCAACACTCCCCCTCAAGCTGAGGAATGAAATACATCTTTCATTCCCAGCTTGCCTAATAGGTATTCATGTTGTGCCTTGCATAGACTCTTAGTCAACAGATCTGATAGCTGCTCAGTTGTTCTGATGTGTTGAGTTCTAATCAGACCTTGAACAAGTTTTTCTCTCACAAAATGACAATCAATGTCAATGTGTTTGGTTCGTTCATGAAAGATAGGATGAGCTGCTATAATAACCTGACCGGTCATTTTGAGCATTTACGCTCCTTTCAACTATTTGAAATCTTAAATAACTTCCTACGAGGTATTATGACTCGTGTGAATTGTCAATTTTGGTTTTAAGGTATTTCGGAGTTGGCTTGGAAAAATCAATTTCATGTTGGAATTTAAGTTAGAAAAGTTGACAGCATGTGGACTTATGTGTAAACGACCTCTGATTTAAATTCTGATGATTCCAATAGCTCCGTATGGTGATTTTGGACTTAGAAGCGTATCCGAAAAAAAGTTTGGAGGTCTGTAGTGGAATTAGGCTTGAAATGGCGAAAGTCAAATTTTCGGGAAGTTTGACCGGGGGGTTGACTTTTTGATATCGGGGTCAGATTCCAATTCCGAAATTCACAGTAGGTTCGTGGGGTCATTTGTGACTTATGTATGAAATTTGAAGTTACTCGTGCATGGTTTGGTAGGTCTCAGCGTCGTTTGTGGAATTTAAAATTTTCAAAGTTCATTAGGCTTGAATCCGTGTGTAATTCATGTTTTGATGTTGTTTGAGGATATTTGAGGGTTCGACTAAGTTCGTATCGTGATTTAGGGCTTGTTGATTTCTGGTGGTTAACATACTTGGAATGGAAGTTAAGGAATTGCTGAAGTTTGGTATTTTGCTGGTGTGATCGCACCTGCGAGGTTATTAGCCGCAAGAGCGATGCCGCAGGCACGGTAGGTTGAGCGCATATGCGGAAAGAGGTATAGACCAGCAGAGGTCGCATGTGCGATGGTTTCTCTGCACCTGCGATCGCGCAGATGTGGACCAGTGGTCGCAGGAGCGGAGGTAGTCAGAGTTAGTAGTTTTTGTAGGAGTGCTCATTTTTCCGCACAAGCGGGTGCACATGTGCGAGCACAGGCTCCGCAGGTGTGGAAATGCCTGGGCAGACCCTATATAAGCAAGGTTCCGAAACTTTTAGCCATTTCTAACGTTTTGAGCTAGGATTTTGGAGGTTTTTGAGAGGTTTTTTGAAGAGATTATTGAGGTAAGCTTCTTGTGTTTGTTTTTCTTCAATAGTGATGTTTCTCCACTGATTTTTCACCTAGTTGGTATGTGTTTGAGGTGCAATTTGGGGGTTTGAGGCTAGGGATTTGGAGAGTGAATTTTGGGAATTTGAAAGACCATTTGATGTCAGATTTTGATAAATTTGGTATGGTTAGACTCGTGAGTGAATGGGCTTTGGGGTTTTGTCATTTTGTCAGATTTCGAGACGTGGGCCCGAGGGTCTAGTTTGAGCCGATTTCGGATTTTGGCTATAATTTCGCATTTTTCTTGTGGAATTGATTTCCTTTAGCCTATATTGATTGTATTTTACTGCTTGTGGCTAGATTCGGGATATTTGGAGACCGATTCTAAAGGCATAGGCATTTTGGAGTAGCGTTTTGTGCGGATTGAGGTAAGTAACAGTTTTAACTCTGGTCCTGAGGGTATGAAACCCCGAATTTTGTATTAAATGATTGTTTGGAGCTGACGCACATGCTAGGTGACGAGCGTGTGGGCGTGCACAGTGGGAATTGACACTTGGTCCATTCTGTAAAACTGAAAAGTTGAATAAGCTTGTCGTTAGCTATGTGCCTTCCTGTGTTATAGAAATTTGACAGTAAAACATGTTAGAAATCATACTTAAACTATGTGTTGGTACTGTAGAGACCCACAGTGGTCGTGATACCTATTGAATCTCCCTGCTTATTGTTACTTGTACTCAGTCGTAGTATTACTTGCATATTATACCTCAGTCTCTGCTATTCCCTGTTGATACATTATATCATTCTGTTTTGGGCTGATTCCCCTTTATTACTGAGGGTCGTGAGACTGAAGAGGTTGATGATGGAGTGAGGTTGAGGGCCTATTTGTGAGGTATTGATACCATAGCACGTGGGTTGTCCGTGAGGATCATGATATTTATACTATAGCACGTGAGTTGTCCGTGCGAATTCTGATATGTTACTGTAGCATGTTAGTTGTCCGTGCGGATCTTGATATGATACTATAGCATGTGAGTTATCCGTGCAGCACGTGAGTTGTCCGTGCAGATTATAGCGCTTGGGTTGTAGGAGCCCCTTCAGAGTCTGTATACCCCCAGTGAGCATAGGTACCTATTGAGTATGAGTATTGAGGGCTAAGAGCCGAGTGTTGAGCTATTGAAAGAGCTTGAGGGACTATTCCCTGAGAGGTTGCACTTGTTTCATCTGTNTGGCGCTGTTTGTAGAAATGAAAAGTTTCAAAGTTCATTTGGCTTGAATCTATGTGTGATTCGTCTTTTTAGTGTTGTTGGATGTGATTTAAAGACTCGACTAAGTTCGTATGATGTTTTAGGACTTGTTGGTATATTTGGTTAAGGTACCGAAGGCCTCGGGTGAGTCTTAGATGGTTAACAGATCAAAAAGTGGACTAAAATAGTTGCTGCAATTTCCTTCTGCTGCAAATTCCTTCTCCCAAAATCGAGCCCAGAATCTCCCAGAATCGAGCTCTAAATTGTGCTCAGAATAGGCCATGATCGATCTAGGATCGAAGCCACGATCGAAGGCAGAGTCGAGGACCATAATCGATCCCAGGATCGAAGGCAGGGTCGAGGGCCATGATCGGAGCCAGGATCGAGGGCCACGATCGAAGGCCAAGATCGAGGCAGTGTCGAGGGCTGTCTGGGCAGAATTATAAAACAGGGGACTTAGTCCCATTCGCCATTTTTGACAAATTGGAGCTTGAGGAGAGGAGATATTTGATAGATTTTCAAGAAAAACTTGAGGTAAGTCCTTTGTGATCATTTTTACTCCATAATATTGAATTATCATCGAATACTCCGACCAGATTACATGTTTTTGAGGTGTAAATCAGAGATTTGAACTTAGAAATTTGGAAATAAGATTTGATGATTTGGAGGTCGAGTTAAGGTCGGATTTTGGTAAAATTAGTATGGGTAGACTCGTTGTGGAATATGCTTTCGGATTTTGTAACTTTGTCGGGTTTCAAGGTGTGGCCCCCCGAGCGATATTTTGAGCTAAATTTCGAATTTTTATGGAAAATTAATATTTTCTTATGGAATTAATTCAAATAAATTTTATTGACTTAAACGAATTATTTGTGGCTAGATTTGAGGTGTTTGTAGGCCAATTCACGAGGAAAAGACATTGCAGAGTAAAGATTTTTACGGTTTGAGGTAAGTAACAGCTATAAATATAGTCCCGAGGGTATGAAACTCCGGATTTTATGTCATGTGATTATTTTGGAGGTGACGCACATGGTAGGTGACAGGCGTATGGGCGTGCACCGAGGAGATTGTGACTTGGTCCGTCCCGTAAAACTATAAAGTTGAATAACATGTTGTTAGCTATATACTCTCTATGTGTTGAACAAATTTGACTGTAAATCATGTTAAAAATCATGCTTAGGCTATGTGATAGTACTGTTGGGACCCACAAAGGTCACGTACTTGTTGAATTATTTACTAATTTCTATCTTGTGCTCAGTCATGATTTTACTTGTGTATCATACCTCAGTCTTTCTTGATATTTGTTGATGCACTATGTTATCTTTGTTTGGGCTGTTCTTTGTGATTTTCGAAAGCCCGAGAGACTAGAGAGGTTGAGGACTAAGTAAGGCCGAGGGCTTGTCGGTGAGGTAAGGATACTATGGCACGTGAGTTGTCCGTACAGGATATTATAGCACGTGAGTTGTCCGTGCAAATTATGGCGCTTGGGATGTAGGAGCCCCTCCGGAGTCTGTACACCCCCAGTGAGCGCGGGTACCCATTGAGTGTGAGTGTTGAGGGTTGGGAGCCCAGTGAGTGATTGTTGTCCTGAGAGGTTGTACTTGTTTTTCATTTGTCGTTGCACTTGGTTGCTATCTGTTATTGTTGTGAAATTCTCTGAAGATTTTATTTTCGGATTACATGAACTTGAACTATATAAATTGATTTGACTTAAACTGCTGGATTTGAAAGCATGTCTATTCTCTGTTGGAATTATTGAAAACGAACTATAACTGTGTAGCTCGTCATTATCTTCAGTTCCTTAGTTATTATTGTTACTTGCTGAGTTGGTTGTACTCATACTATACCCTGGACTTCGTGTGCAGATCCAGGTGCTTCTAGACATAGCGGGTGTTGATTCTCTCGCACTGTTGATTTTTCGGAGATTCAGAGGTAGCTGTCGTATTTCGCAGACCTTGCCTCTCTTTCCATATCTCCTTGTTTACTGTATTTGATCTTAGACTATTATAGACCATATTTTCCAGATGTGTATTCATACTAGATGTTCATGTACTTAGTGACACCAGATTTGGGAAGTGTTCGTATTAGTATTTGTGGGATTTTGTATTGTATCTAAATATTGTATTTTCAAACTTAAAAGAAATTGTGGTTTATTGAGATTGTCTACTTGCCTAGTATCGCGATAGGCGCCATCACGACAGGTTGGGATTTTGGATCGTGATAAGTTGGTACAGAGCTTTAGGTAACATGGGTCTCACGAGTCATGAGCAGGTTTAGTAGAGTCTTGCGGATCGGTACGGAGACGTTTGTACTTATCTTTGGGAGGCTACCTAACCCTTAGAAAAATTTTACTTTCTTGTATTCTATCGTGCGTAATTAATTCATCTTGAAACATAACTCTATGAATTCCTTCCACGCATTTCGTATGCACATATAAGCGATCGGTATCAGCTGTGCATCGCCGGTTTGGGATTCTATGAACGTGGTTCAAGATGCGTATTCTGTGTTTTGGTGATGGGCCAGTCTGGAGGACTTAAGGCCAGGTTTAGAACGCAAATTAGGCTCGGTAACTTCAGTTGTAACCTGTAAATTTGGACTCATATGTCTGGTAATAATCTACGAGTGGAATTTGTGGCTCGATTAGCGGTGGAATGGCTTTGTGATGAGTATGATGTAACTATGGGATGTGTTAAGACGATTTGAATGTTCTTTTATTCCAGCTCAGTATCTGCATTTGTTTTTTGATTTCGAGCATGTGCACGGGTTGCTACGATGACTATGTGTTGTTATCACATAATATTGGTGTAATGCTAAGGTGCTCGTTAAGTGTTGAGGCGGTGAATGGCTCGAAGAGAGGATTTCTCAGTACATGATTAAGGGGTTCAGCAATTAATTCCAACGAAGGAAAGGCATTCGGACTATAGATGTCCAAGTTTGGTTGTTAAAGTAACAAGCCTTGGTATTTGCGAGCATGGTCGAATTTTTATTGTGATGCTGTATCACCGTCCTTGTTTGAATGCATTATGGTCCGCCGGTGTTGCGGTCTTCTTGGATTTCGCCTTCGGGGCAGGGTGTTATGAAATAGTACGTGAGGGGCGGTTGCCAGAGATAGCCCTGTGCAGCGATTTAGAATCGAATGGGTATTCCTAATGTTAATGGATCGAGAAATATGATCTTAGAAGAGGTTTAGGGTTGGTAAAGATTTATTGGTTCATGTGCTACAGAGATGCATTTTGATTTGATGCAACAGTTGGGCAACAAATTATGAGGGAAGACATGACGGGAAGTGTTTCGCTGTGGTTGAAGTACTAGCAGGTCAAGTAAGAGAAGTAGAGGTTGAGAAGTTACTTAAAGGATATAGTTTAATCGAAGTAAGAGTGGAAGATTAGCATATGGATTCTATGGTAGGGTAGTCGCGCGCCTTGAGAAAATGTAGAATGGTTTGGAATCGTGATAGAATGCGATTTGGCCTACAGACTTTATTTGGAGTGATGGTTACTGTACGAAGAAAGATTGAATATGGAAAAAAGGAGTTTGTTTGAAATGAAGAGGGATGTGGAGATCTGATTATCATTTCAGGCGCAATATGACTTGAGTTCGGAAGGTATTGTTGAACTTTCAATTTATGTCAAAAGTAAAAATGCAGACTAATACAAATGGTGGGCGAGCATGAGCTCAGGAGAATTTACTGATTACATGATCGTTACACCCAATGTAGCATCGTTGAAAGATGTCGGTAAGGAATTTCACAGGTGACGTGTTGTTGCACGGGTGTCGGTGGGTTATCTCTTGTGAGCAGTTAGCGGTGACGTGATGTTGATGAAGCTTCTGCGAGAAATTTTAGTTGCTACCTGGTAAGAGGTCGAGTGTATGACTGTGGCTGGTGATTCAGAATATTCATAAAAAGCTTAACAAAATACTTCGAGAAGTCTGGCGGGTTAATGGTGTGAGATTATAGTAACTAAGAAGGAGAAATCCTTGAGGGTTCTAAGTTTATATATTTGCACTTAAAGCTAAGTTAGAGAGCCTGCTATTGACAATTTGATTTCATAGTTATGTGTTAAATTTTAGTTTTGGTTGGAGACATACTTAGGGATCAGTTATAACTTGCAGAGATGGAGATCGAGGATGACCCGAGTAAGGAAATTACTAAATACGGGTTATATGACACTTTATAGAAATATGAAAATTATAGAACGATTAAGTTGTTATTTTGAAGGATGTAGTGCATACGAAGTATGAATTTGATTGGTCGTGTTAAGGCAGGGTTACTTATTTGAGTGCTGACCGTGCTAAAGGAGCACATGTATTTCAGTCTGTTTGGGGCAGAGTAAATTAGATTTGAGCAGAGTGGATGACTATCGAGAGGTTCTAATGGATTCAAAATGTATATGTGAAAATTGAAATTTTTTCGAAATTGTATATCACTAGAATCAGTTACTTACATTGGATGGTATCGGGACATGCGGTAATTCTGTTTGACTATGGATTCTACATTTCAGTATAAGAAAGGAAAGAGGAATAATTTTAAATTTGCATAAGGTATTTTCAGAGTGAGTGTTACAGTTGGGGTATTTATGAAGATGCTTAAGAAGCATACAATGGCTTATGGGCCTTAGGGCGATGTGATTTTATGTTAGGATGTCTTGTAGTGAGCTTTGGGTAAGGATAGTAGTATTTTGACAAGGAGAAATGTCAACTTGAGGGTGATTCAGAAGAAAATCGGAGAAAATAGGACAAATGGGTAACATGCTGGATCAGTATGGTAATGGTATGCTCGGTTCTTTTGGTTCTTATGATGATTTGGGACTTTACGGGTGTTTTGTGGCAATACTCTCGGATTTGGCAACTTGTGTGGCTTGGTGGAGTTGGAGGAATTCAACTTTGATAGTTTGGTTATGTGCAAATAGATTTCAAAGTGTTCTTGATGGTTTCTACCATGGTTTGAACCGGATATTTTCCACTGGTGTGAAAAACGTGTTATGTATTGTGATTTTCTCCTGGAAGGAAGCATGAGGAATATTTCTAACTAACCGGGTATGTAATATGCTGGTGACTCAGAGCTGATAATGGGATTCTTGTGCTTGTCACATGATGGCGTAATAGATGTGGTGTGTTGTGCGGGATTAGGATTTATATGTACAAGGTGGCAGTTCATTCTTGAAATGAAGATCATGAATTTTGGACAAAATGGTTAATTTCAGATAATTAGATGAATGTTATAACTGCTCGGTAATCCCTGAGAAGGGTGTGCATTTCAAAAGGCGCATTGTGTTTTGACTTACGGATGTTCATTGGTATTGCAGTACTCACTTGGTTGATAGACTGTTGATATTCAAATTATCACTATGTGGCACGGAAGAGTTATGAAAATATTCCTTATGGGAAGATCGTGAATGAAAAATGTGTTAGTCATTCTAGTGCTGGAGTTGGGATCAGTTACGGTGATTCATGTGTTAGATGAATTTGGAGACTGGAGTTCTCAGAAGTATATTGTTTCGGGTTGCGACCTACTTGAGGTGACTATTTTATTTAAAACTCGGTGGAGGCACTAGTTGCGTTAATTATTTATGATAGCTATGCGCTATGAGTGTGCATATATGTGAGGTTTAAGCCCATGTGCGGGCATTAGAGCAAGTATTCATACTCGAAAGAATGCTTAGGCTATTATATGCCTAGAGTTGACTGTTAAGCATAAGGTTATAACGTTTCTCGTATTCGTACCTTTGTTGAGAGCTATCTGAGCTATACTTGAGGTTATAAAGAAGATGATTCCCTAAATAAATGGGGTAGTTACTAATTCTGCGTAACATTACCGATTTGAAGTATGATAGCAGACTTTGCACATGCTTGCACTATGGCGTGCTATTTATACTAGTCCAGGAGCATGAAAATCTTATTTCATTATCATATATAAGTGTACTTGTTTAATTGCTCATGTATGATATGTTGGGACTGGAGGCCTGTGACCATGCAAGGCGATTCATATTATTGGCACGTGAGTTATCCGTTTCGTGTGTGAGAATTTTATTTCTATGATAATTTATCTGATTCATTAATCTCCTCCCTCTACAATTGCGCACATGCGCCTGCGGTTATCATCTTCACGAAATTTGAGGAGTTGGTTGTAACATTGTGGTTGTGGTGGTTCTTGTTGAACTTACAATATGGTTTTCTTCCTTGAGACATCTCCCATATTTGGGTACACGGATTGCACAGTGATGGCTGGAGTTATATTGATGTGGCGTGTCTGTAGGAATGTTGTGTTTAATAATATAAGGTCATTAGACCTAGAATGGGTACTATCAGGCTTGATCATGGTATAATCGAGAGGATTATAGTTCTAGTTGGGGCAAGAGAGCTCTATGGCTAGTTGATCTGATGAGTGATTATGAGTTTTTGATTGTTTCTTTCATCATTGACAGTGTACTGTTTTGGAATGAAGTTCTGTTGAATGCAGGGTTTTATACTAGTACTTGGTTGATTTTGAGTAGTTACTATGATCAGAGATGGTGTTACGAGTATGCGAGTTATGTAGTATGTAATGCTATTGTATCTGGGATTATGATTATGGCTGGGTACAGCTTGTTCAGGCTTATACAGTGGGTAGATTCGAGATTTAGGTCTTGAAAAGAATTCTGGATGTTAGAAATTTGGCTCAAAGGTTTATGGGCTAAGGTTGAAGTAATGATTTTCAATTATGTTGTGTTGTCAGGCCTATACAATTTACACAGAAAAGGGTGGCGTGGGATCACCCCGGGTACGTGCGTGGTAAGATGGAATATTGATGTGGTGGCTTGGAAACAACTCCTGGCACGTTCGAGGAAGAACGTATGTTTAAGTGGGGGAGATTGTAACGACCCGACCGGTCATTTTGAGCATTTACACTCCTTTCAACTATTTGAAATCTTGAATAACTTCCTACGAGGTATTATGACTTGTATGAATTATCCGTTTTAGTTTTAAGGTATTTCAGAGTTAGCTTGGAAGAATGAATTTCATGTTAGAATTTAAGTTAGAAAAGTTGATCGAATGTGGACTTATGTGTAAACGACCTCGGATTTAAATTCTCATGATTCCAATAGCTTTGTATGGTGATTTTGGACTTAAGAGCGTATCCGGAATTATTTTTGGAGGTCCGTAGTGGAATTAGACTTAAAATGGAGAAAATTAAATTTTCGAGAAGTTTGATCGGGTGGTTGACTTTTTTGATATCGGGGTCGAAATACGATTCGGAAAATTTTAACAGGTCTGTTATGTTATTTGCGACTTGTGTGCAAAATTTGAGGTCAATCGGATGTGATTTGATAGGTTTCGGCGTTATTTATAGAAATGGAAAGTTTCAAAGTTCATTAGGCTTGAATTTATGTGTGATTCGTCTTTTTAGTATTGTTGGATGTGATTTGAAGACTCGACTAAGTTCGTATGATATTTTAGGACTTATTGGTATATTTGGTTGAGGTCCCGAGGGCCTCGGGTAAGTTTCGGATGGTTGACGGATCAAAAAGTGGACTAAAATAGCTGCTGCAATTTCCTTCTGCTGCAAATTCCGTCTCCCAGAATCGAGCCGAGAATCGAGCCCTGAATCGTGCCCAGAATAGGGCCATGATCGAGCCCAGGATCGAAGCCACGATCGAAGTCAGGATCGAGGGCATTGATCGAGCCCAGGATCGAAGTCACGATCGAAGGCAGGGTTGAGGGCCATGATCGGAGCCAGGATCGAGGACCACGATCGAGGCAGTACCGAGGGCTGTCTAGGCAGAATTATAAAGCAGGGGACTTTGTACCATTCGCCTTTTTTGACAAATTGGAGCTTGAGGAGAGGCGATGTTTGATAGATTTTCAAGGAAAACTTGAAGTAAGTCCCTTGTTGTCATTTCTACTCCATAATATTGAATTATCATCGAATAATCCGACTAGATTACATGTTTTTGAGGTGTAAATCGGAGATTTGTACTTAGAAATTTTGAAATAAAATTTGATGATTTGGAGGTCGAGTTGAGGTCGAATTTTGATAAAATTAGTATGGGTAGACCCGTGGTGGAATGGGCTTTCGGATTTTATAACTTTTGTCGGGTTTCGAGATGTGGACCCCACAGGCGATATTTTGAGCTAAATTTTGGATTTTTATGGAAAATTAATTTTTTCTTATGAAATTAATTCCAATAAATTTTATTGACTGAAACGAATTATTTGTGGCTAGATTTGAGGCGTTTGGAGGCCAATTCACGAGGAAAAGACATTGCAGAGTAAAGCATTTCACGGTTTGAGGTAAGTAACAGTTATAAATCTGGTCCTGAGGCTATGAAACCTCGGATTTTTTGTCATATGATTATTTTGGAGGTGACACACATGCTAGGTGATGGGAGTGTGGGCGTGCACCGAGGGGATTGCGACTTAGTTCGTCCCGTAAAACTATAAAGTTGAATAACTTGTTGTTAGCTATATGCTCTCTGCGTTGAAGAAATTTGACTGTAAATCATGCTAGAAATAATGATTAGGCTATATGATAGTACTGTTGGGAACCACAGAGGTCACGTACTAGTTGAATTATTTGCTAATTACTATTTTGTGCTCAGTCATGATTTTACTTGCGTATCATACCTTAGTCTTTCTTGATATTTGTTGATGCACTATGTTATCTTTGTTTGGGCTGATCTTTGTGATTTCTGAGAGCCCAGAGACTAGAGTGGTTGAGGACTGAGTAAGGCCGAGGGCCTGTTGGTGAGGTAAGGATACTATGGCACGTGAGTTATCCGTGCAGGATATTATAGCACGTGAGTTGTCCGTGCAGCATGTGAGTTATCCGTGCGGATTATGGTGCTTGTGTTGTAGGAGCCCCTCCGGAGTCTGTACACCCCTAGTGAGCGCGGGTAACCATTGCATGTGAGTGTTGAGGGCTGGAACCCTAGTGAGTGATTGTTGTCCTGAGAGGTTGTACTTGTTTTTCATTTGTCATTGCACTTAGTTGCTATCTGTCATTGTTGTGAAATTCTCTGAATGATTTTATATCCGGATTACATGAACTTGAACTGTATAAATTAATTTGACTTAAATTTCTGGATTTGAAAGCATGTCAATTCTCTGTTGGAATTATTGAAAATGAACTATAACTGTCTAGCTCGTCATTATCTTCAGTGCTTAGTTATTATACTACACCCTGTACTTCGTGTGCAGATCCAGGTGTTTCTGGACATAGTGGGTGTTGATTCTCTCGCACTGTTGATTTTCTAGAGATTCAGAGGTAGCTGTCGTGTTTCCTTGTCTCTCTTTCCATATCTCCTTGTTTACTGTATTTGGTCTTAGACTATTATTGACCGTGTTTTCCAGACTTGTATTCATACTAGATGCTCATGTACTCAATGACACCAGATTTTGGGAAGTGTTCGTGTCAATATTTGTGGAATTTTGTATTGTATCTAAATATTATATTTTCAAACTTAAAAGAAATTGTGATTTATTAAGATTGTCGGCTTGCCTAGTATCGAGATAGGCGCCATCACGACATGTTGGAATTTTGGGTCGTGACAAGTTGGTATCAGAGCTTTAGGTAACATGGGTCTCACAAGTCATGAGTAGGTTTAGTAGAGTCTTGTGGATCGGTACGGAGATGTCAGTACTTATCTTCGGGAGGCTACCGAACCCTTAGGAAAATTTTACTTTCTTGTATTCTATCATGCGTAATTGATTTGGATTGAAACATAACTCTTTGAATTCTTTCCACGCATTGTGTATGCGCATATAAGCGCTCGGTATTAGCTGTGCATCGCCAGTTTGGGATTCTATGAACGAGGTTCAAGATGTGTATTCTGTATTTTAGTGATGGGCCAGTCTAGAGGATTTGGGGCCAAGTTTAGACCGCAGCTTAGGCTCAGTTGCTTCAGTTGTAACCTGTACATTTGGACTCATATGTCCGGTAATGTCCCGACGAGTGGAATTTGTGGCTCGATAAGCGGTGGAATGGCTTTGTGATGAGTATGATGTAACTACGGGATGTATTAAGACGATTTGAATGCTCTTTTATTCCAGCTCAGTATTTGAATTTTTTTATGATTTCGAGACTATGCACGGGTTGCTACAATGGCTATGCATTGTTATCGCACAATATTGGTATAATGGTAAGGTGCTCGTTATGTGTTGAGCGGTGAAGATAGGGTTTCTCAGTACATGATTAAGGGGTTCAACAATTAATTCCAATGGAGGAAAGGAAGTCGGACTATAGATGTCCAAGTTTGGTTGTTAAAGTAACAAGACTTGGTATTTGCGAGCATGGTCGAATTGTCATTGTGATGATGTGTCACCGTCCTTGTTTGAATGCATTATGGTTCGTCGGTGTTATGGTCTTCTTGGATTTCGCCTTCGGGGCAGGGTGTTATGAAATGATGCATGAGGGGCAGTTGCCAGAGATAGCCGTGTGCAACAGTTCCGAATCGAATGGGTATTCCTAATGTTGATGGATTGAGAAATATGATCTTCGAAGAGGCTTAGGGTCGGTAACAATTTATTGGTTCATGTGTTACAGAGATGCATTTTGATTTGATGCAACAGTTGGGTAGCAAATTATGAGGGAAAGACATGACGGGAAACGTTTCGCGGTGATTGAAGTACTAGCAGATCAAGTAGGAGAAGTAGAGATTGAGAAGTTTCTTAAAGGAGATGGTTTAACCGAAGTAAGAGTGAAAGATTAGCATATGATTGTGGTAGGGTAGTCGCGCGCCTTGAGAAAGTGTAGAACGGTTTGGAATCGTGATAGAATGTGATTTGGCTTACGGACTTTATTTGGAGTGATGGTTACTGTACGAAGAAAGATTTAATATGGTAGAAAGGAGTTTGTTTGAAATAAAGAGGGATATGAAGGTTTGATTATCGTTTCAGGCGCAATATGACTTGAGTTCAGAAGATATTGTTGAACTTTCAGTTTATGTCAAAAGGGAAAGTGCATACTTATTCTTGTTATGGCTTGCATAGACTCTTAGTCAACAGATCTGCTAGCTGCTCAGTTGTTCTGATGTGTTGAGTTCTAATCAGACCTTGAACAAGCTTTTCTCTCACAAAATGACAACCAATGTCAATGTGTTTGGTTCATTCATGAAAGATAGGATGAGCTGCAATTTGTATAGCAACCTTGCTATCACAATGCAGCAGTATAGGTTGTACTAGTTCAGTTCCCAACTCCTTAAAGAGTCCTATTATCCACACCACTTCTGCTACAATAGAGGTCATACTTCGAAATTCAACTTCAGCAGAGCTCCTGGATACAATTCTTTGTTTTTTTGACTTCCATGATATCAGTGCTTCACCAAATTTCACTGCATAGCCTATCACTGATCTCCTTGACTCTACACAAGCTCCCCAATCAGAATCATAGTATGCAGTCAGAGATTTGCTTACTTTTGCACGCATAAACAGTCCTAGTCCAGGAGCAGTTTTGATATACCTCACCACTCTTTGGGAATCTTCCATGCGAGACACCTGAGGTGCATGCATATACTGATTGAGCACTTGAACCACAAAGGCAATGTCAGGCCTTGTCATGATTAAATTTAACAACCTTCCAACTAGTCTCTGATAGCCTCCCTTATCTTCAAGTTCCTTATCAACTGTAGATCTAACATCTAAAATTTGCTTGTCAAACTCAATGGTTGTGACCTTATAATTGAACTCCAGGGGTGTTGCTGCTGGCTTTGCACCTGGTAGTCCTAGTTTAGAAACTAGTTCTAGAGTATACTTCCTTTGGCACATAACTATTCCTTCCTGAGATCTAGAGAACTCAATCCCTAGAAAGAATTTAAGTTCACCAATATCTTTCATCTTGAACCTCTCATGCAAATCCTTTATGACTTTTTTGATCGGTCTTAGACTACTTCCAGTTACTAGAAGATCATCCACATAGACTAGAATTACTACTCACTCTGAATTCATCTTCTAAGTAAACAAAGAATAGTCATAGTGACTTTGAGCAAATCCCATATCTATAAGAACTTCAGTTAGTTTCAGGTTCCACTGTCTAGGTGCCTGTTTTAATCCATAGAGTGACATATGTAATCTGCACACATGCTGACACCCCCTAGCTTGAAAAGCCATCAGGAACATGCATATACACCTCTTCAAGAAGATCTCCTTATAGAAAAGTATTGTGAATATCCGTTTGGAACACATACCATCCTGAAGCAACAGCTAATGCAACTACAACCCTCACAGTAGCCATTTTGGCTACAAGAGATAAGGTTTCTATGTAGTCCAACCCTTCTTGTTGGCTGTAGCCCTTGGCCACCAGCTTGGCCTTATATTTCTCCACTTCACCAGATGACTTGTATTTGACTTTATACACCCACTTGCAACATGTAGGAACCTTACCAGGAGGAAGAGGAACAATAGACCAGGTGTTATTTTCTTCAAGAGCTGTGATTTCAGCTTGCATAGCCTCAACCCACTTGGGATCCCTACTAGCTTTTGAGAAGGATTTGGGTTCCACAATAGCTGAGAATGCAGTAAGGGAAGTTTTATAAGCAGAGGATAACTGATCATAAGACACATAGTTTGATATTGGATATGCAGACTTCCTTGGTGGAACAACATAGTCTGTTAGCCACACAGGTGGCTTGGTGGTCCTAGAGGTCTTCCTGAGTGTTATGGAAGGAGCAGATGGTTCACAAGCTGAGGCATGAGGAGAAATTGGTGAGGATAGATTAGACTGACCATGATCTTGAGGAACTGTGAAAGAAGGAGAAGAGGTCTCAGCTGCATCAGTATAGTTCTAGCTAGAAGAGGCTGCAAAAAAATCAACATCAGCAGAAGAAAAATCATTAGAGGAAGCAGATGGTTGTGTAGGTTGTTCTACAAACTCCAATAGAAGAAATAAGGGAGAAGCACTAGAAGACATATGCTTGAAGGGGAACACTTATTCTTTGAACACAGTGTCCCTGCTGACAAAGAACTTTTTGGAGCACAAATCATAGAGGATATAGCCCTTCTGAGAGGAGGAATACCCCATGTGAACAACTGGAGTTGCTCTGGGGCAAAACTTATCCCCTTTATTCATAGTAGTGGCATAACAAAGGATGCCAAATACTCTCAGATGCTGTAATGAAGGACTTCTTTGGAAAAACTTATCAAAGGGAGATTTGCCTTGTAGTAATATAGTAGACAATTGGTTTAGACGGTAGACTGCAGTAGAGACACATTCTCCCCAGAACTTGAGGGGCAAGAAAGCTTGAAATCTGAGTGCTCTAGCCATGTCTAGGATAGACCTGTGATTTCTCTCAACGACCCCATTCTGTTGAGAGGTATATGTGCAAGAACTTCGATGTACTATACCTTGAGTCTTCAACAAGGACTGCATCTGGTCATTAAAAACCTTTATGCCATTGTCTGTTCTTAGGCATTTGAGTTTGTGATTAAACTGTGTTGAGGCCATTGCTATAAAGTTTTTAATCACCTCAACAATATCTGATTTAGAATGTAATAGAAACAACCAGTTATATCTGGAATAATCATCTACCAAGGTCAAAAAATATCTCTTGCCATCATGCGTAGGCACCCTATAGGGTCCCCAGACATCACCATGCACAATGTTAAAGATATATTTAGAGCAAGAAAAACTAGTAGGAAAAGGTAGTCTTGATTACTTAGCTATAGGACATATAGTACAATGATGTTCCTTCAGCTGCATACTATGCCAAGCATCTACAGATCTCAAGATCTTTAAGGGAGCATGACCTAATCTTTGATGCCACAAAGAAGATACAGCACAAGTCTTATTGTTTGCTAGATTACTATATTTATTGATATCATCTAGAATGGTATGTAAAATTGAATAGGAATGAGTGCCTTGGTGATTGAGTATTGATCAGTCATCTGCCTTGAGAATGTATAGACCCAGCTCTTCCTTACCAATCCCCAACACCTTCCCACTTGAGAGTTCCTGAAAGATACAGAAATCAGGGTAAACTGCTGCTAGACATTGCAACTCCTTTGTGAGTTTGGACACTAAGAGGAGATTATATTTAAACTTTGGAATGTGGAGAATGTTATGAACCTTTTTATCCTGAAAAAAGAACAAATACCAGTATGAGTAATAGACACATGTTCTTCTTTTGGTAAATGGACTTTACTCCTAATATTTTCTGGTATTTCATCATACTTCTCTAGCAGGTGCAAACTATGAACCATATGGTTTGTTGCTCCTGTGTCTATAATCCAGTTACTATGCATCAAGTTTATCATACATGCATGTATACTACCTGTTGTCCCTGCAGTGACAACATTGGCAACATGTTCAGCCTCCTTGTTCTTATTCAGCAAATGCAGAATCTGCTGGTATTGTTCTTGAGTAAAGAAGTGAGCTGGAGAAGTTGGTGTCTGATGTCCTTGACCTTATGACTCTGAAGTTGGAATACGAGAACTTGTCACACTGTTAGCCTGAGCATTTTGTGCCCCTCCTTTTCTCTTGTTTTTGAAGTCAGAAGGATAGCCATGAAGCTTAAAATAGTTCTGTTTAGTGTGACCCTTATATTTGCAGTAATCACACCAAACTGCTCCTTTACCAAATGAGTTTCTAGGTCTATAACCTCCATTAGAATTAGTATTAGTCTGTCATCCAATATTGTAACCGCCTATATAACCTCAATTAGAGTTATTGTTAGTCTGTCCTCCACCATTGTAACCTCCAGTATACACCTTATTGCTCATCATAGCAGCTTCATTACATTCAACATATACACCTTTTCCATTAATTATCTGACTCTCCACATTAACTATCATAGCATAAGTTTGGTTCAGATTAGCCCTGTGAGGAACTCATACAATTTCTGTATCTGATAGTGTTCTACATGTTTCCTTGATTCAGCACAACCACAAGTAGGTGGTGGAGTTAAAGTTTCATAGTCGTCCCATAACTCTCTTAGTTTAGTGTAATACACAGACACAGAGGATATGCCTTGAGTTAATGTGGCAATTTCCTTGTGCAAATAGCAAGCCCTAGATGCATTATCTTTATTAAATCTTTCCTTAAGATCCTCCCACACTGTGTATGCATCGGAAGCATAGATCACTGAACTAATTAAACTTGGTGAAACTGTATTCATTATCCAAGCAAATACAATAGCATTGCATCTATCCCACAGTTCATGCAAACTAGTATCATATCTGTTTTTTCTACAAGTGCCTAGGAGAAAGCCTAATTTATTTTTACCATGCAATATGATTTTCATAAATCTACTCCAAATATAATAGTTTTCTGAACCTTTAAGCTGAATAGAGATGAGAACAGAACCTTGAGTATCGGAAGGATGAATGTAGAGAGAATGATTGTGGTCGACAAGTTCTGTAGACATTGAAGCAACAACAGGAGAACCAACTATCTCTTCATTGATCTANTTTATCATACATGCATGTATACTACCTGTTGTCCCTGCAGTGACAACATTGGCAACATGTTCAGCCTCCTTGTTCTTATTCAGCAAATGCAGAATCTGCTGGTATTGTTCTTGAGTAAAGAAGTGAGCTGGAGAAGTTGGTGTCTGATGTCCTTGACCTTATGACTCTGAAGTTGGAATACGAGAACTTGTCACACTGTTAGCCTGAGCATTTTGTGCCCCTCCTTTTCTCTTGTTTTTGAAGTCAGAAGGATAGCCATGAAGCTTAAAATAGTTCTGTTTAGTGTGACCCTTATATTTGCAGTAATCACACCAAACTGCTCCTTTACCAAATGAGTTTCTAGGTCTATAACCTCCATTAGAATTAGTATTAGTCTGTCATCCAATATTGTAACCGCCTATATAACCTCAATTAGAGTTATTGTTAGTCTGTCCTCCACCATTGTAACCTCCAGTATACACCTTATTGCTCATCATAGCAGCTTCATTACATTCAACATATACACCTTTTCCATTAATTATCTGACTCTCCACATTAACTATCATAGCATAAGTTTGGTTCAGATTAGCCCTGTGAGGAACTCATACAATTTCTGTATCTGATAGTGTTCTACATGTTTCCTTGATTCAGCACAACCACAAGTAGGTGGTGGAGTTAAAGTTTCATAGTCGTCCCATAACTCTCTTAGTTTAGTGTAATACACAGACACAGAGGATATGCCTTGAGTTAATGTGGCAATTTCCTTGTGCAAATAGCAAGCCCTAGATGCATTATCTTTATTAAATCTTTCCTTAAGATCCTCCCACACTGTGTATGCATCGGAAGCATAGATCACTGAACTAATTAAACTTGGTGAAACTGTATTCATTATCCAAGCAAATACAATAGCATTGCATCTATCCCACAGTTCATGCAAACTAGTATCATATCTGTTTTTTCTACAAGTGCCTAGGAGAAAGCCTAATTTATTTTTACCATGCAATATGATTTTCATAAATCTACTCCAAATATAATAGTTTTCTGAACCTTTAAGCTGAATAGAGATGAGAACAGAACCTTGAGTATCGGAAGGATGAATGTAGAGAGAATGATTGTGGTCGACAAGTTCTGTAGACATTGAAGCAACAACAGGAGAACCAACTATCTCTTAATTGATCTACATTCTCACAGTAGCAAATGCTTTACCAGAGATCTTCACAACTTTATCAAATTCACACAAATTTAGACACAATCTGACCGCGATTCAACCAGAAAATCAAAAAATTCCCAAATCCTAGGTTGAGCAGAGAGATTTTTGTGTTGAAAAATAGCTTGATCAAATCGATGAAAGGTTGATGCTTCTATACAGTTGGATTATTCAAGTTCTCTGAGCTTAAGGAGATCGAGCACCGTACTCTAATACCATGTTAAGGAGCTTCGGCCATGGCAGAACTTGAAGATTCTAGAAGAAGAAGAAATGAGAGAAAAGACAATCTCTGTTATTAGCTATTGAAGAAGAGGAATGAATAGTTGTACAATACTATCAACTAACTACTGTATTTATACAAAAATCAACTAACTAACTTTTTAGTAGTTATAACTAATTACTACTAACTAATAAATAGTTGGGGCCACTATACTCAACAAAATCCAAAAATTCAAATGAATTAAACGCTTTTATCTTAAAAGAAACAGTATTGAGCTTCTAAAAAGAGAAAAAAAGGAAAGAAGACATTCCTCAAAAGTAACAAGATACAACTGGAATGAATCTCACTTATGCAGTCACTTCTTTAAGTTTTCAATGGGTAATTAGAGTAAGTTCGGTATTGGTCTATCCATTGCAGTAAAGGAAAAGAAAATAATGATAGACAGATTCAAAAGAGAGCAACCATTGATAAGCTGTTGTATGAAAAGGTTAAGAGTTCAATACTTTTTGGTCAAAAACATCATGTGAAATTGTGATCTCCCTCTAAAAGAATAAATACTGTAACCTCATATTGTCTCCTCTTAGGGGGTGTAGCCTTGTAGCCAAAGGAAACTTGAAGTTCTCCTCTCACTTTTTCTCCTTTCAATAATGCCATTCATACCCTCAAGTTTTCTGCTGCTATCTTTTGTGCAGCGACTTTTTCAAAGAGGCTTGTTTGTTTTTGGAAATTTACATGCAATTCTCTACTATAATACTGTTACAAAATAGTGGTATTCTCTTTGCTTTTTCTTTTTATAATCATCAGTTGTACTAAGATCCTCTTCAATCAAAAAGGTGAAGCTAGTACTCCTGCAGTAGAAAAAGATAGATTCAGATCTTCTTATTTCATGAGATTCTCATGTTTATTAGTGGTTCATTAGTAACTTCATATTTAGATCTACTCGAAAAATATTTATCATGTCTTGTAATTTTAGTTTGATAAGAATGATTATTACGTTTTTCTTAATATATATGATCCTGGAAGAGCTTTAAGTTCACTTAACCTTAGTCTAGTCCTAAAAAATGTCTTCTTCCGCACGTACCTGGCATTGTACTTCTTTTCATACACATTGTTTTTATCATACTTGTTACTACTTTATAGTATACTCGTACATTATGTACCATGTATATGCCACTATATAAGATTTTGACATGCAAGATTTAGAAGAAACAAAAGTAATTTTGATTTATAATTTGCTAAACAAGGACTGCGAAATAATGATGACATCTAACCTTTACAAATAAAGACAAAATACAAGACGGATCTATTGGTTTATCTTACTTTTTCTTTTCTTTTTAAGATTACCAAATAAAGTACCGTAATTGACAAGTAGTTTTGGATTATATGATAACTAAGAGCCCGTTTGGATGAATTTATTTTAAGTAACTTTTAAGCATAAGTTATGAATTCTAGTTTTTGGCTTTTGATTTATTTTTATCAATTTAGTTTAAAGACAAGTGCTTAAAAGTATTTTTTATTATATTCAAACAATACCAAAATGGCTTAAAAACTATTTTGGCTTAAAAACAATTAAAATAAGTCAATCCAAACGGGCTCTAAAATATAGTGGGCTTAGAAAAACTGTGTTTTCAAAATTCATTGAGAAAATTATCCTCTATAGCCCCTCAAAATTTTAATAGCCCGGGTTTTTGCCCCTTCGGTCCTAATATATTACATCTAATAGCCGAAATGACTATTTTATATATTTTTTGTATAGTGACAGTCTATTTTGTATATTTGTTGTATAATGACATTCTATTTTGTATAGTGGCCGTCTATTTTGTATATGTTTTGTATAGTGACAGTCTATTTAGTATATATTTTGTATAGCGACAGTCTATTTTGTATAGTGATAGTCTATTATATATAAATTTTATAGTGATAGTCTATTTTGTATATATTTTATATAGCGCAGTCTATTTAATATATTGTTTGTATAATGATAGTATATTTTATATATATTTTGTATAATAACAATCTATTGTATATAAATTGTATAGTGACAGTCTATTTTGTATAACTTTTGTATAGTGATAGTCTATTTTGTATATATTTTGTAATATACCAATATTCAAATCTATTTTCACCGAAAGAAATATATAAATATCCATGTAAATATATACTAATGGTGGGCCTGAAATTATGATTCCCATCAAAATCAACTAATGACATATATGTGAAAAATTATTTGGTAAAAATCAAAGGATTTTTCCAGCAAAGAAAGTTAGTCCAGAAAACAATGAGGCAATAATAGAGAGTGTGGGATTTTTATTCATAGGGTGATCGCCCCTCTCTGTTTAGCCAATGATTTTCCTTTTCCACTTTTTAAAACAAAATTAACAACCCTTGAATTCTTGGAAATACGTACTACTATACAGTTATTTCTTCAGCGTCAATCAACAACAACAGCTAAATCTATGCTTTCTCTGTATTTGTTTTTGTGATTTTAGTTCCTCTTTTTTGGTACATAACAATTGAGGCAGTGATGATATTTTATCCGGATTCTAGGCTAACTGGATCGGGCATATAGACTATCCGACCCGTATTGTGGCCTGGAAAATCACCGGATTGCCGGTAGTTCAAAGGTTTTTACTTTGCATGCAATCGGTGATTTTGCAGCCATGGCGTGGTCGCCTCTCTTTTCCACGATCTATCTTTGCAGATCCGAGCCTCTTAGTTAAGTACTTTGAATTGACCTAAAACTTCTTCTTCTTTGAATTTCATCTACTTTTTGTGCTTTTAAGTGTTAGCTTAAGCATCAGACCAAAAGAATGAGGATGTTTAGGAAGATTGAGTTCTTTTGTGGCATGGTTATGATACTTTGAAGTCAAAAGTCAAAAGGAGTTGCCGGAGAATCGTCGGAGCAACGACTCAAGATAAAATCAAAGATGGAGGAAGAGAGTTCAAACTTTAATTCCAAGTCTTTCGTTAAATAGTGGCGGCATTCGCTTGCCGAAGTAGTGGGGGAGTGGCGATGGTGTCAAGACACTCTTAAGGAGACTAAAGCTGGGGATACAGATATGCAGGTGCTTGTGGGTCAGATGTATAATTACTTTTGGGCTAGCCACTAGGATTACTTTTGGGCTATAAAATATATATTATAATTTTGGGCTACCGGGTGTTAAAAATTTGGCCCGAGTGGCTATAAATGAATTTTGCTCAAATTCATTGGCCAAAAGAATTAATGACTATAGGATTAAAGATTTTGCCTACAAATTTTCTGCCTTTAATTTATATTTACATATCCTTTAATATGTCTTCTTCATCACAACATTCTAATTTATAAAGTAAGACAGGCACTCCCACCACATATGTCAATCGAGCAAAATCATTTAGTACCTTTTATCATAAATCATAGCGCACACCCCTCTGCACACTAGATATATTTGATGCCATATATAACAAAAAATAAATAAGTGAATCGGCTTAGCAGTTTGAATTGAAATACGACCTACGCAATATATAACAGTAAGCACCGTCGTAGGATAAGACAATTGTGTACGGGTTGAACGTACAGGGGGAGGGGGGGTGAATTGTTGACTATTTAAAAATTAGTCGACTAACACAAGTATTAGTTGACTGATCACAATACAGAATGAAAGTAAGCAGTAAAGAAGAGTAAATAACACACAACGATTTATACTGGTTCGGTACTGTTGTGGTACTTACATCCAGTTTCCCTTGGGTCACAAGGGTACCCTTAAGATCTTTGAAAATGATACAATACAGATGGTTTTAACGCGTTCACCACCAACAAACAGTATCACACCTTGAGTTCTGAGTAATTGACACAACTCTCTTTTGTGTTCTAGATGTTTCTATCTTTTGAGACACTGATAACTTACAATTTTTGAATTAAGAAGTAGACAAACTTAGAATACAATGTATGTAGTTGCGTAAGCCTTCTTCTTGAAAGTATCAGCCTTCTTATAGGAGAGAAAAGAGTCATTGAGTTTTCAGCAAAATCATAGACATGAGATCTTTGCAAAAGGGTTTTGACCCAAGGGGTGCCTCTTCGAATCTTGCTCTTTGAAGAGTCCAGATTCGATTGTGACTTTCTTTGTCACAGCTTGAATTAAGGAGCCATTTACGCCTGGAGTGAGATTAATTCTGGACACAGAATAATTGCTGGCGAGATTGGCAGTATGAGTTCCTTTGATTGAGAACGAATAAATTTGCTTCTCTTGATTGACCATTGATGTAGCAACAACATCTTGCCGTGCATCTCCATTCTTTCCTTTTTGTTAGTCCTGCAAATATAACATAAGATAATATTGTCATCATTGAAACTTAAAATTAAGCTTATCAATCTCTCCTTTTTTTATGATGACAATCAAGAAGGAGTAAACAGTAATTTAAGATACTTTCCTTTGAAGATGTTGTTCCCCCTGAGTTGTATTGCTCTCCCTGAGATTATGTTGTTTCCATCTCCTCCTGAATAACTATAATTACAGGTCCTCATGCTGGTATTTACTCATATTTTTTCTCCCCCTTTGACATCAATCAAAAAGGAAAGAAAATCACACAGAATAATATATGATAAAATGTACATACTAATAAGGTGGTTTGAGCAGCAGAAGTAGTGCCTTCGGCATAGGCTTAGTTAGTACATACCAAAAAACAAATTGTCTAAGAGAAACCACCAACAAAAATAAGCATAAGCAAAAAATATTGGTTGCATTAATTTCTTCCCATAAAGTATTTGAGGGTGTTGATCACTTTGGTGTAGAAAGAGTCATAGGAGTTTTCAACGTCCTTGACAAGCTTGTCCATCTTTTCACTCATAGAGTTGAAAGCCCTGGTTCCTTGTCTCCGTGTGGCTCTTATTTCTATCCTGAGCTTGGCCACATCTGTACCTCTCTCCTTGGTGAAAGCCCTGATTTTATCTACATGTTCTTTCATCTCAACAAGAAGCAGCTTGACTCCATCAAGGTAATGTTGAATTTATTGAAGATTCTGAGAGGCAGTTGACTGAGAAGCTGATTGATCATTTTGGACTTCAACTGTACTGGAGCACTTTAAACCTTGGCTCGTCTAACCCATCCATCATCACCAAGAGTGTACCCCATTATTGAAAAAGTTGTCTTATCATAAGTACTGGTGATGTACTTGGGTGTAAAGGGTGCCAAGTCTACTTTCATGACTTCTAGAATATGAGAGATGAAAAGACCATAGGGAAGACATGCAGCAGAGGAGGATATATCCCTGATACTCTCAAGCATATAATGATGAATCCATACAAATCAATCAAGATGTTTATTATTAACCAGACAGTAGAGGACAAAGACATCTCTAGTGGACAACGAGCTAAGGGACCCAGATATGGGAAGGAGAGTAGTGGCAATCATGTGGGCCAAAATACGGTGTTCAAACTTAAGATTTTTGGGGCCAATGTCAGGGGGGTTATCAGACATAAAATTTTGCTTCATCAAAAGACACTTCAAAGTTTTTGGGCCAAGAATTTTGGATAAACACATCATACCTACTAAACTTGGCAGAAAAGATCTTTTCAAATTGGTATGAGTCCAAAACAATTCTAGTCCCTAAAATCATAGATTCCAAATCATCTTTATCATTCACGAAAAGATTTTCATAAAACATTATAATAGGTTCTTCATACACAGAGTTTCCAATAGTGCCAAAGAGAGGGGAAAGGTGCTGAAAATCGATAATTGCAGTCACATCACAATGAAGACTTTTCATAAGAGAGAGACTTACAGAGCGTCCATAAGCCATGGATTTTTACTTGTAGTACTCAAACCTTGCCTTTTCACTGGGGCCGTCGAAGATTAGATTGTCCTCAGGACCAAATTCCAAGCGTTCCACTTTACCCTTATTGCATGTAGCCTTTTTGGGGGTTTGCTCCATGGGTCTCTTTCCGACCTTTTTCTGGCTAATAGGAGGATTTTCAGATGAATTGCTGCTTTCATTGTCTGTTCTGAGAAAATCTGAGTCAATGGACGACTCCACATCCACAGGCTCTTCAGTGTTAAGAGGTTTTTGGAATCTTTGACTGCGTCTGGTTGCAGAGGAGGGGTTTCGTTTAGCCATGGTGTGAAGGGTTGTTTGGTAGAGAATAAGAGGAGTATTGGAGATGGAGGGTTTTTATTAAAGATTTTAGGCAGAGCGAAGAGACGCCTTGGTTAATGGAAAGGCCAAGTTCAGACGGAAGAGATGGTACAAAAGTGACTGATCGGCGGTACTTACAATAATTACGCTTACACAAAAAAGTAATTAGATCACATATAAGTAAGGAAATAAAATATTCTGATATAGGGTAAAATATTTTAAATACTCAAGGAAATATTTGATTTACAAATTTGGCACAATGCCAATCCTTTTTTGGAGAAGGCAGAATCTTTCTTCCAAAAGCGGTTTTGTAAAAATATCAGCAAGTTGAGAATTAGTACTAATAAACTCTAAAACAATGTCACATTTTGCTACATGATCACGGATAAAATGATATTTAATTTCTATATGCTTTGCTTTAGAATGATGCACAAAATTCTTTGATAAACATATAACACTAGTATTGTCACAAAAGATAGGAATGGATGTAAGAGATAAATTAAAATCAAGAAGTTGGTGCATAATCCATAGAACTTGTATACAACAGCTTCCAACGGCTAGGCATTTTGTCTCAATCGTTGATAGTGCAACACAATTTTATTTCTTGTTGTGCCAAGATACTAATGCATTTCCTAATAATTAACATGTCCCACTGGTACTCTTCCTATCAATCTTATCTCCTGCAAAATTAGTATCTGAAAAGCCTCTTAGAGAGAATTTGTTAGAGTGATCATACCATAGTCCTAGTTCAGATGTACCAATTAAATATCTAATAATTCGTTTAACAACAGAGAGATGGGATTCTTTAGGAGCCGACTGAAATCTAGCATATTTGCATACACTGAACATGATATCTGGTCGACTGGCAGTTAAATATAGTAGAGATCCAATCATCCTTCTATACATGGTTTCATCAACCAGTTTTCCATTGCTATCTTCATCTAGCACGGTAGTTGGACTCATTGGAGTCCTAATAGCCTTAGCATCTTCCATCCCAATCTTTTTGATAAGATCTTTGGTATACTTAGTTTGGCAGATGAAAATCCCTTTAGGGGACTGCTTGATTTGAAGCCCAAGGAAGAAGGTCAGTTATCCCATAATGCTCATTTCAAATTCTCCTTTCATGGAAAGAGCAAATTCTTCACAAAGAGCGGAGTTAGGGCTACCAAAAATAATATCATCTACATAAATTTGAGTAATAAAATTACCTGAACTGGATTGGTTAATGAAAAGAGTTGTATCGATATTACCTCGTTTGAAACCTTGATTTAAAAGGAAAGAACTTAACCTTTCATACCATGCTCAAGGAGCTTGTTTGAGACCGTACAAGGCTTTAGTCATCTTGTATATATGATTTGGAAAGGTGGCATTTACAAAGCCAGGTGGTTTCTTCACATATACTTCTTCACAGATATAACCATTTAGGAACGCACTTTTAACATCCATTTGAAATAATTTGAATCCTTTGTGAGCAGTGAAGGCGAGTAGTATTTGAATGGATTCAAGTCTTGCCACAGGCGCAAAGGTTTCATCATAGTCAATTCCTTCCTGTTGAGAATAGCCTTGAGCCACTAATCTTGCTTTATTTCGAACAACTTGACCTGATTCATTCAATTTGTTTTTGAAGACCCACTTAGTTCCAACAACAGAAGAGTTTTGAGGCTTTGGAATTAATTCTCATACTTTATTTCTTTCAAACTGATCTAATTCTTCTTTCATAGCACTAATCCAATGAGAATCCTTTAGAGCTTCATCCACTTTCTTGGGCTTAATTTGAGAAATGAGAGCTACATGGGATTTATTCTTTTGAGATTTCCTTGTAGTTATTCCCTATTGTGGATCTCCTATAATGAATTTGTGAGGATATCCCGGTTCACTCTTCCGTTCATTTGGAGTATTTAATGGAGTCACCCTTTCTCGGTAGTCGACTGATCTGGCTAGGGTAGGTCAAGATCTTCTGGTGGTACTTCAGCTGGTTGAGTCTATTGATTAGCTGACTCATTTTGATGATCCTTACCTACAATAACTGACTTAGGAGCATAGGAAATTTCCTCATTTTCAGAAATATGTTGATTCCTTGGGCGTTTAGTATCAACAAAAACCACATGAATAGATTCTTCAATACATAAGATTCTCTTATTATAAACTATGTAAGCTCTACTTGAAGGAGAGTAACCAAGAAATATACCTTCATCACTTTTTGGATCAAACTTACCAAGATTATCCTTCCCATTGTTATGGATGAAGCATTTGCATCCAAAGGGGTGGAAATAGCTGATATTTGATTTCTTACCATTCCACCGTTCATAAGGTGTCTTTTTGAGAATTGGTCAAATCAGACATCTGTTGATGATGTGACATGTTGTACTCACAGCCTCTGCCCAAAAATGATGAGGTAGAGAGTTTTTCACGATCAGGGTTCTTGCCATATCCTGCAAGGTTCTGTTTTTACGCTCTACTACTCTGTTTTGCTGTGGTGATCTTGGTGAAGAGAAGTTGTGAGATATTCCTTGATCGTTGCAGAAATTTTCAAAAACTCTGCTTTCAAACTTTCCTCCATGATCACTTCTGATAGTAGAGATGTAGTATCTCTTTTCTCATTGAACCTTCTTACAGAAAACTTCAAAATTCTTTAGAGCATTATCTTTATGACTAAGAAACATAACCCAGGTAAATCTAGAGAAATCATCTACAATAACAAAAGCATATTTCTTACCTCCTATACTAGCAGTTCTAGTAAGACCAAATAAATCCATATGCATCAATTGGAGAGGTTTAGAGGTAGAAATAATGTTTTTGACTTTGAAAGATGAGCGAGTTTGTTTTCCTAGTTGACATGCATCACAGATATGATCTTTCGAAAAATCTAGTTTTGGGAGTCCAATAACAAGATCATGTTTAGATAGTTTTTGAATAGTATGCATGCTTGCATGGCCAAGTTTTCTATGCCAAACCCAGGGATCTTCAATCATAGATGTAAGACAGATTTGATCCCCAAATTTTTTCTAAGTTCTTGATAGTGTAGACATTTTTGTCTCTATTACCTGATCGAATGATATTACCTGATTCGTCTTCTATAAACCAGCCATATTTTTTAAAATGAACCTCATAATCATTGTCACATAGTTGACTGATGTTGAGAAGATTATAGCCAAGTTCATCAACTAGATAGACTTCATCTACATCACATGTCGAGCTTAAAGTAACTTTTCCAACACCAATAACATTTCCTTTGGATTTGTGACCAAAAGTAACCGTTCCTCCATCTAGCTTGGTAATTGATTTGAACAGTTTTTTGTCACTCATCATATGTCTGGAACACGCGCTGTCGAGATACCATTTTCCTTTTCGATTCTTGTTGCGGTGTTCCTGCAAAACAAGATTACTCATTTTTAGTTACCCAAGCCTGCTTGGGTCCTGAATGGTTAGACTGCTGAGTGTTAGTTTGATTTGAAGATTTTGGTCTTCAGACCCATCTCCTGTTATTTTTGAACCTGCAATGATTTGAGGTGTGACCTCTTTTACCACAATAGGAGCAGGATGAGGTGTTAGAGTTACCAGTACTACTTTCAGCTCTAATTCTGTTCTTGCAATTATTAGTACTATGGCTATTTTTACCACAAAAAGAACAAGCGATTTTCTTCTTGTGATGAGCAGTCTGATTTGACTTGACTGGACTGAGACTCGTGGTCTTTTGCAAGCCATTCAATTGAAGCTTGAGTTCATTTACTTCATCTTGAAGCATATCACGTTCAATTTCGCAGATTTCTAGATTCAAGGCCCAATCTTTCTTCTCTCTCTCTTTTTCTCTCTTGGTTCTTCTGAGCTCATTTACTACTTTTTCTATGTCTTAAAGAGCAATATCAACAAATTCTTGAAGTTCATAACAATTAAGGCATAAAGGAGTACGTACCTCACTAGTTCCTTCATCTGACATTGAAAGAGGTTCTCTTGAGTCGTCTTCCTCATCGTTGTTGTCTACCATTAGTCCAAGTTCTCCTAAATCTTCATTGTCACTTAGAGCCATGAAACATATGTTAGCAATTTTCTCGTGATCAGATTCTTCCTCATCACTCCATGCTCCGAAAGCTTTCCTCTTTTGCATATTTCTGCTAAGCTTCTTCTTTAATTTCGGACAGTCAGCTTGAATATGACCAAGCTTTCCTCATTCGTAACACCTTCCATTATTTTTATCAGCTTCATTAGTCATCCTTCCTTTCCTGAAGTTGAACTTCCCTCTTCTATTATTTTTGTTTCTTCTCATCATGCTGGTTACGACTTAAGAGAGCATTGCAATGTTTTCATCTTGTTCTCCTCCTTCTTCTTCTTCCTCATTTTCTGGTTCAACCACAGTTACCTTGAAAGTAACAGTTTTCTTATTCTCTTGAATTTGTCTGTCAAGATGAGTTTTCTCAAAAGTAATTAGATCACCTCTGAGCTCGTCATAGGAAATTTTGTCCATATCTTGACATTCCAACGCAATGACCTTTGGCTGCCAAATTGTAGGTAAACTTCTGAGGATCTTTCTAACCTGTTCGCCACTTTTAATTGGCCTTCCAAATGATTTGAGGTCTCCAAGTATTTTGCTGAACCTGGAAAATATTTCTTCTACAGATTCACCATCCTCCATTTGAATAACTTATAGTCCCGAACCAAGAGGTTTATCCTAGTCTCTTTCACTTTGTTGGTTCCTTCGTAAGTGACTTCTAGTTTGTTCCACATTTCTTTTACAGTTTCGCAACTTGATATCTTTTCATATTCTTGTCCACTGATAGCATTGTACAGTAGATTTTTTGCTTTTGCATTAACAGTGATGGCATCAACTTGTTCATCCGTGTAATCATCCAAGTCAAGAGGATCAGTAGATACGATGACTTGACTATTTGCATCCTTCTTGGGAGAAATTGGAAGATTTCCCTTTTTGATCATCCGCCATACTTTGATGACATATGACATAGTATACGTTTCCATGCGAGCTTTCCAGTGAGAGAAATTCTGACCGTTGAAGTAAGGAGGTCGAACCTGAGAGGTTCCTTCTTGAAAGAGAGCACCAATAACAATATTGGATCCCATGATCATTTCCTCACTAGCGATTAATCAAGATTGTGAGCCTTTCTCTGATACCAATTGAACGTACAAAAGGGGGGGGGGTGAATTGTTGACTATTTAAAGATTAGTCGACTAACACAAGTATTAGTTGATTGATCACAATACAGAATGAAAGTAAGCAGTAAAGAAGAGTAAATAACACACAACGATTTATACTGGTTCGACACCGTTGTGGTACTTACATCCAGTTTCCCTTGGGTCGCAAGGGTTCCCTTAAGATCTTTGAAAATGTTACAATACAGATGGTTTTAACGCGTTCACCACCAACAAACAGTATCACACCTTGAGTTATGAGTAATTGACACAACTCTCTTTTGTGTTCTAAATCTTTCTATCTTTTGAGACACTGATAACTTACAATGTCTGAACTAAGAAGTAGACAGACTTAGAATACAATGTATGTAGTTGCGCAAGCCTTCTTCTTGAAAGTATCAGCCTTCTTATAGGAGAGAAAAGAGCCGTTGAGTCTTCAGTAGAATCAGAGGCACAAGATCTTTGCAAAAGGGTTTTGACCCAATGGGTGCCTCTTCGAATCCTGCTCTTGGAAGAGTCCAAATTCGATTGTGACTTTCCTTGTCACAGCTTGAATTAAGGAGCCATTTACGCCTGGAGTGAGCTTAATCCAGGACACGGAATAATTGCTGGCGAGATTGGCAATCTGAGTTCCTTTGATTGAGGATGAATAAATTTGCTTCTCTTGATTGGCCATTGATGTAGCAACAGCATCTTGCTGAGCATCTCCATTCTTTCCTTTTTGTTAGTCCTGCAAATATAACATAAGATAATATTGTCATCATTGAAACTTAAACTTAAACTTATCACGGGTAAAACCAAGCTCGTCGCATGACTCGACTTCCCGGTGAGCCGAGCGGAGTGGGAAGATGATCGTAACATATCGAAGTCAGAACGAAGAACCCTTCGCATCAGGGATCGAGCAAATACATATCGAGGCCATATCCCCGAGGTCCGATTTAAGGGTTGAGACTTCTGAGAGCATCAGCAAGCAGTTGTACACGACTAACAAATGGCCGTGATATCCTTACCCACCGGATAACATGGGGCGAATCTCGGCTCGTATCAGTGATCGGCGTAACGGAAGATTTTTACCTTTTTTAGAATTGTACTTTGGGCAAAACTGTCCTACTATATAAAGGGGAAAGATTATTATTCACAAAGATATGGTAATACGCATATCAATGCAATATACTCTTATTTTCTCTGTTATTTAAAGTTCTTACTTTTGTTCATCAATTCTTCATTATTGTGAGCATGGAGGCGAAGGCAGACATTTCATTAAACTATTACTGAGTCCGGGATCATTCCCTTTAATTGGTTTGACAATTTATTATATCTTTTATCCGTTTAATCTAACGTTATTTATCATTTGTATTGAATTAATCCGCATATTTTTAAAACCACATATAAATTCAATTGTTATCCGGTTTTAGGGTAAACAGTTTGGTGCCCACCGTGGGGCTAAGGATAATAGTGGCAATTTGATACACATTTCCATAACACACTCTATTTTACACATGTTCTTTTAGCTTTTAATTTTAGGTCAAATAAAAAATGTCAAACTCCCAATTTGGCCATTTGAATGTTGATGGTGAGTCCGGCCACCACGGCGAGAACAAGAACGTGGTGCCCATCAACGAGGTGCCCCCTGTTGACCCCAACGGAGTCCCAGTCACGGATTCGATCGATGCTAATTCACACATAGCTATTGAAGCAAACTTTTCTACTGACCCCCAAAACAACATTCGAGAGGAGCCCGATCGATAGCCCGGAGTACACATGACGGCGAAGTTAATGGGATCAACTTGCGGGGTGATCTTCAGAATGTTACATGCTCAACGGGCAGCAATAGCCAGTTGCAGAAACAAAGCTGCACTCTCAGGAGAGTTGAGCCCGAATCATTCTGGGTAAACACTCGCAGAAATAAACCAGCCACAGAAATGCCGATTGAAGCAGAACCCGGTAACAACCCCGAGATAATAAAGATACTCGAGGAACTAACAAAATGGGTGGAATAAGGAGAAAAGAAAATCGAAGCCAACGACAAAAAAGTAGAGACCTAAAACTCCGGGGTTGATCAAATCCCAGGAGCACCACTAATATTGAAGGGCCTGGATTCCAAGAAATATGTCCAAAAGCATTTTCCTCTGAGCGCAACTTTGAAGCCGATCCCAAAGAAGTTCCGTATGCCCGAAATTCCGAAGTATAATGGGACAACTTATCCAAATAAACATGTGACCTCCTACACGTGCACCATCAAGGGGAACGACTTGGAAGATGACGAAATCAAACTCGTGCTGCTGAAAACGTTCGGAGAAAACATGTCGAAGGGAGTTATGATACGGTATCACAACTTACCGTCTAATTCTATTGACTCGTTTGCGATGCTTGCTGATGCCTTTGTAAAAGCACATGCTGGGGCCATCAAGGTCGAGACCAGAAAGTCATACCTTTTCAAAGTAAAACAAAGAGATAACGAGATGCCCAGGGAATTCGTATCGAGGTTTCAAATGGAACAGATGGATATGCCTTCGGTCGTGGATGATTGGGCTTTTCAAGCATTCACCCAAGGACTCAACCCCCAAAGCTCATTGGCTTTGTAGCAGTTGAAACAAAATTTGATAGAATACCCGGCGACAACTTGGGCCGACGTCCATAACAGGTACCAATCAAAACTTAGGGTCGAAGACGATCAGCTCAGGTCCCCTTCCGGGTCCGTTTATCCCGTCAGAACTAGTGATAGATCCAAAAGAGCCATCAATCATGAACTAAGATCGAAGGGGTAATGGGTCTGGATGTAACCCTGCGATGAGTGAAAGAACAAGCGTTCGAGCTCATAATAACCGAGGACTCATGAGCAAAAACGTTTTCGACAGGCCCATCGAGTCTAAGGAGGCACCAAGGTTATCGAAGTACAACTTCAGCGTCGATGCTGCCCGCATCGTATCAGCCATCGGACGTATCAAAGATATTAAGTGGCCTCTACCATTTCAATCCGATCCTTCCCAAAGGGACCCCAACCTATTGTGTAGGTATTATGGTACTCACGGCCACAAAATTGAAGACTGCCGACAACTAAGAGAAGAAGTAGCCCGGTTATTCAATAACGGACACCTCTGAGAATTTATGAGTGATCGAGCCAAAAATCACTTCAGAAATAGGGACTCTAACAAGCAGATCGAGCAAGAGGAACCTCAGCACGTCATTAACATGATCATTGGTGGAGTTGACGTCCTCTAAGGGATGATGTTAAAATGCACTAAGGTGTCCATTATAAGGGTAAAATGGATTTGAGTGTATGTACCGGAGGGAACCATATCTTTCAACGACGAGGACGCTGAAGGCATCGTGCAATAACATAATGATGCACTGGTAATATCTATACTTATAAATAAATCTTGAGTTAAGCGTGTGTTAATTGATCCAGGTAGCTCGGCCAATAGTATCAAATCGAGGGTCCTGGAACAACTGGGTCTACAAGACCAAATAGTGCCTGCAGTCCGAGTTTTAAACGAATTTAACATGGCATGCGAGACTACTAAATGGGAGATAACTCTGTCGGTAAACACCGTTGGAACCGTTTAGGAAATAATGTTCTACGTGATCGAAGGAGATATGTGATACAATGCTCTATTCGGAAGGCCATGGATTCACAACATGAGGGCAGTACCCTCGACACTACATCAGGCGTTGAAATTCCCCACACCGAGAGGGATCAAGACTGTTTACGAAGAACAACCAACTGCCAAAGAAATGTTCTTTGTCGATGAGGTGAGCCTGATATCCGTAGTCTCGACATCAAAGAACCCGAGTTTGGCTACTAAGGAAGAAATCATATAGCAATCACCGACATCGGCCCCGACCGAACTAGAAAAGTAGGAGATATGCGAGGATGATGACTACGGAGTCCCCAGGTCATTCATAGCCCCTAACGATTCAGATTCCACCAAGTCAACGGTTGAAGAGTTGGAGCAAGTCAGATTGATCGAGCACTTGCCCAATAAGAAGGTATACCCAGGCACGGGGCTAACTCCCGAGCTCAGGAAGAAACTCATTGAATTCCTTATAGCTAACATAGATTGTTTCTCTTGGTCCCACCTTGATATGACAGGGATCCCGCCAGAAATAACCGCTCACAAGCTGACCTTGGACCCAAATTTCCACCCGGTTAAACAGAAGAGGAGGCCTCAATCTGAAGTCAAGCACGCATTCATCATAGATGAGGTATCCAAACTCCTTAAAATAGGTTCCATTCGGTAAGTTAAGTACCCATATTGGTTATCAAACGTAGTAGTAGTGCCTAAAAAAGGAAATAAATAAAGAATGTGTGTAGACTACAAAGACTTGAACAAGACATGCCCTAAGGACTCTTTTTCTTTGCCTAACATTGATCGCATGATCGATGCAACGGCCGGCCACGAGATACTCAGCTTTCTCGATGCCTATTCTGGGTACAACCAGATCCGGATGGACCCAAGGGACCAAGAAAATACTTTCTTCATCACTAAATATGACACTTATTGTTATAACGTAATGTCGTTCGGACTACAGAACACTGGTGCCATTTACCAGCGCCTAGTAAAATGGATGTTCGAACAAAAAATAGTAAAATAAATGGAGGTTTACATTGACGACATTTTAGTTAAGTCCCTCCAAGCAGAGGACCATTTGAAACATTTGCAGGAAACGTTCAACATACTAAAGAAGTACAGTATGAAGCTGAACCAGGAGAAATGCGCATTCGGGGTCAGGTCCGGGAAGTTATTTGGATTCATGGTGTTCAACCGGGGAATCGAGATCAATCTCGACAAAAACCAAGCGATAGAAGACATCACCGTAGTGGACAATGTCAAGGTCGTTCAAAGGTTAACTGGGCGTATAGCCATCCCGGGTCGGTTCATATCAAGGTCCTCTGATATGAGCCATCAGTTATTCTCATTGTTGAAAAATAAGAATAAATATTTGTGGACCCGGAGTGCCAGCAAGATTTGGAAGAACTCAAATGGTACCTTTCGTGTCTACCTTTGCTTCATACTCTAAAGGAAAACGAGCAGTTGTACCTGTACTTAGCGGTATCTGAGATAGAAGTAAGTGGAATCTTTGCCTGCACTACTAAAAAAATGGTTTTAGCGACATACAAATCCTGTATCTAAACAGAAAAATCCATCGCTAATCTCATTTAGTGACAGATTAGCGACATATTATCAAGAAATTCTGCTAGCTACGGGTGATTTAGCGACAGATTAGCAATGATGTTCGTAGCTAATTCTTAGTGTCGGGGGGAGGATGGTACGCAATTTCCTATATATTATGTTATCAGGATTCTAAACGAGGTCGAAACAAGGTATCCTCACTTGGAGAAATTGGTGCTCGCTTTTCTAAGCACCTCTAGGAAGTTAAAGCCATATTTTCAACGTCATCCCATATGTGTCGTAACTACTTACCCATTGAGGAACATAATGCACAAACCCGAGCTCTCGGGACAGTTGACCAAATGGGCCGTGGATATTAGCAGGTACGAAATCAAATATTGACCCCAAACCGCCATCAAATCTCAAATTTTGGCAGACTTCGTGGCCGACTTCACACCGGCCTTAATACCCGAAGTTGAAAAGGAATTGTTGTTAACCTCGGGGACCTCCTCGGGGATGTGGACCCTCTTTACGGACGGTTCCTCGAACCCAAAGGGGTTCGAACTCAGCATCGTGTTGAAGCCGCCCACGGGTAACGTAGTTAGGCAATCTATTAGAACTGTGAAATTGACTAACAATGAAGCTGAGTATGAGACCGTGATTGCAGGTCTCGAATTGGGTGAGAGCCTGGGGGCCAAAGTGATCGAAGATAAATGTGATTCCCTCCTTATGGTAAATCAAGTTCGTGGGATATTAGAAGTGAAAGAGGAACGAATGCGAAGATACTTGAATAAACTAAAAGTAACGCTACATCGATTCAAGGAATGAACTCTACAACACGTACCCCGGGATCAAAATAATGAAGCCGATGCTCTGGCTAACTTGAGGTCATCTGTTGATGACGATGAATTCAGCTCGAGAATGGTCGTACAACTCATGAAATCGGTAGTAGAAGAAGGCCATGCCGAGATAAACTCGACAAGTTTAATATGGGACTAGAGAAACAAGTATATAGATTACCTGAAGACTGGGAAAATGCCCTCGGATCCCAAAGAATCGAGAACTTTGTGTACGAAAGCGGTCAGGTTTAGCATATCTGGAGATAATACTTTGTTCAAAATAACGTTGGATGGCCCATTCGCCATATGCTTGGCGCCGGGAGACATAAAATATGTTTTGAAGGAAGTTCACGAAGGCACATGCGGAAACCATTCGAGGGCAGAATCGTTGGTTCATAAGATAATCAGAGCTGGCTATTACTGGATCGACATGGAGAAATATGCGAAGGAGTTTGTGCGAAAATGCGACGGCTGTCAGAGGCACACACCAATGATCCGTTAGCCCGGGGAGTTACTACACTCGGTCCTATCGCCCTGGCCGTTCATAAAGTGGGAAATGGACATTGTTGGTCCCCTACCATGGGCACCCAGTAAGACTCAATTTATACTATTTATGATTGACTATTTCTCTAAATGGGTTGAAGCTCAAGCGTTCAAGAAGGTCGGGGAAAAATAAGTCATCGACTTCATTTGGGACCACATCATATGCCGGTTTTGGTATACCAGACGAGATAGTATATGATAAGGGGAAGTAGTTCATCGGCAACAAATACGCAAATATTTTGTGGACCACAAGATCAAGAAGATCTTGTCAACACCCTATCACCCTAGTGGGAACGGGCAGGCGGAGTTGACGAACAAAACAATCCTTCAAAACCAAAAGCAAAGGTTGGCCGATGCCAAAGGGAAATGGAAGGAAATCTTTCCCGAAGTTTTGTGAGAATATCACATAACCTCAAAATCCATTACCGGGGCCACCCCATTTTCGTTGGTCTACGGCGTCGAAGCACTAACACCGGTCGAGGTGGGAGAACCGAGCCTCAGGTTTCGGTATGCAATTGAAGAATCTAACGGCGAGTCCATGAGCGCGAGCCTAGAATTACTGGATGAGAGACGCGAGGCCACTTTAGTCCGGTTGGCCGTCCAAAAACAGTGGATAAAAATATATTACAGCCAAAGAGCCAACCTCCGATATTTCAACATCGGGGACTTGGTATTAAGAAAAGTAACACAAAACACCCAGAACCCGAACGAAGAGAAGCTAGGACTAAACTTGGAAGGTCTGTATCGAGTCATCGGGATTACCGGTAAAGGTTCGTACAAACTCGAAGCGAGATACGGCACAAAGCTACCAAACAACTGGAACGTGACCCACTTAAAACGATAACACTGCTAAGGTACGCCATCATTCGTTTTCTTTTATTTTGGCTAACACTTGCAGGAAACAACCGAAGGAGAATGTAGCTGATTAGGCCTTAAAGCACGCGTTGCACTCTTTTTTCCTTGAACCGGTTTTGTCCCAAATGGGTTTTCCGGCAAGGTTTTTAACGAGGCAATAATAAAATCGTGCTAACTTAGATTCGAAGACCGATTTTAAATCAGAGTTAATGGTCGCATCAACAATATCCGAGTCCACTCAAAAATCGACCTCGAATACTAAGGGCCATCACCACCGGGTCATGATTGTTAGCAAGGAAGGAAACTTTGTGCTCAAACAGTATAGGCTCGGTGGTTAGGATTCATTATAAGAGCACAACGGTCAAACGAACTGTGCCCGAGTAGGTCACACCAGCCGCAATACGAGATTTTATACAATCTTGTACGTTACACATAGAAATGAAAGAAAGTTTCTACTTTGTAAGAAATACTGTTTGCTTCTTAAAAGTATCGAGCCTAAGGGCTACCCCTACCCGAGAACTATCGAGCCCAAGGTCCACTCCTATCCGAGCACAAAGGGCTACGCCCACTTGGGGACTGCCATCCTGGATAAGTTCAGACGTCTTGGGTTATCGAAACCCAGAGGCACAAAACATATTAGGCGGTTCCCAAACCTAAAAGGCTACGACCAACCTAAAAACGGCTCGGAGACGTCCGCAGTCCGTTATCAAAACATAAGGCCTTTAACCAAATTCCAAACCTATTAAAAGGTTACCCTCAGCAAAATTATAGTCTAAAAACATTTAAACACACATCTTGGGGAAAGCTTTCGATCACTCTGAGCCCCCAAAGGTTTCAAGCAAAACTTGCATCGAGGCCAAGTCTTGTTCGGACCTCCGAAAAGCCACTTATTACTACGTTTTATTCCGTGCTAAGGCATTTGAAATCTTTGCATTTGTAAAAAGGATGCTAAAGGTAATAGACTTGAAAATTGCCAAAAGGAAAAAAACTTTATATATACATTCCATAATGTCTTTACAAAGGCCAATGAAAACAGCCTCAACAAAATAAATGTACAAGATGCAAAATCAAAGACAAAAATTCCTAAGACAACGCAGCCGTCGAGGCCTTCTTCATCTTCAGGTTCGTTGGATCCCTCAGAGCTTTTTTCATCCTCGGGCTCAGCTAGCTTCTTGGGCTCGACCTCGAGCCTTTTCGCCTCCTCGATCTTGATCGACAGGTCGAAGCCTCAGGCATGGATCTCTTCGAGGGTCTCCCTCGGCGGTATATTTCAGGCGTGGCTCGGCTACTTCGACATCAGCCCTTTATTGGGCCACCATCTCTTCAGTATCGGCCCCGGTTACTTCCGACTTGGTCCTCGTTATTTTGAGCTCCTTGCCAAGGGCATCCCGTTCAACAATGGACGAGCCCAGTTGAGCTTGAAGGTCTTCGTTTTGTCGAGCCCGTGCATCGGCCTTCTCTTTTACCACTTGGATTTGAACTTCTACCGATTCCAGCTGTTCCTGGGCGGTCTCCTTCTCCTAAGCAAGCCGGTCCATTTTGCCCTTCCAAACATTGGCCATGGCTTGGACCTCAGTTAATTCAGCTCAGAGTTGGTCGATCCGGTCAATCTTGTGCTGAACCTTCGAGGTTTAGTCGTTAGTCACCATGGCTAAGTCTTCATTGTTAACTTCAAAAACCTTTACCTTTTCGACCAAGTCGGCATGCTCATTTTAGCCGCATCCAGCTCGGCTTGGAAATTCATGACGACCCCTTTGTATTACTTGCTGAGAAGCTTATACATGTCTCTTTTCTTGGCAAGCTCCTTGACCTCAGCCTCGAGTTGGTTAACCTCGGCATGGTACCAAAAAAGCTTACGTGATGGAGTACTGAGGCCTGCAAAAGGGTAAAAGAAAGAAGACATGAGAAATATCAAGGACTAAGTCAAAGGTTAAAAGAAGGTAATGATACCTTACCCGATTCAGTGCCTGTTGTGCCTCGTTGAACAGGAACGGTACTTCCACCTCATTTATTTTTGCCTAGTCTTCTTCGGTCACCAGACATCGAAGGTGGATCGCTACTCCCACGGGAGCAGAAAGAACCCGGGCATCCTCTGGGGCAGTGATGATTATCGACCTCTTACTGTCAGGGTCCACACTCGAGGCGGGAAACTGGTTGACTAACTTTGGGCTCGAGATTAGCCCCCCTGACCTCTGAAAACGGATCCTTTCTTGGCACATCTAGGTCGCCCAGCCCGGAAAAGTCTTCCAAGAAAAATGAGTCCATGTCGTCAAAAAAGGAACGAAGGGGGTTATCCACGCCATGATCCCCTTCGTTATATTTCTCCATCCTTGCTTGGGCTTTTTCGAGCATAGACTCGGTATAAGAGGGCGTCCCCGAGATCTCAATTGTAATGGGAACTTTCTTCGGTGCAGAACCCGCATCCTGGGAAGTTTTACCCTAGGGATCCGCGTCGGCTTTCTAAGTTAGAGGTGGATCGGTCTCACGAGTCTCCCCCTCGGATGCCTCCCAATCCCCAAGATAGGTGGTCATCCTGTGAGTTACGAAAAATAGATTCCTCCCCCGCATGGTCCCTAAGCTGAAGGAGGGAGTCGGAGGCAGGCACACGGGAGATGGAGCTCCTCATGGGCTTGCGGAGCACCCGTATTTTCGATTTCTTTGCCTCGGAGCTCAAGGAGCCCGAAGGCTTTCCTTTTCTTTTCTTCTTTCCCTCTATGGTGGAAACAAAGGGATCAATGGGCGGGGGCACATCTTCATCCCCTTCCGACCCTTTGAGAGTCCGCGCCACGTGCGCTCGAAGTAGGACATCTGAGTGTAGATGCCCTCGATCCATTCCTTTAACTGGAGGACCGCATTCGGAACCTGGGCAACTGCTGCACAGTCACAGACATAATTGAGAAGATCAAAATAAAAGAAGAACAAGAAATTTTGATAAAGGAGTTGAACTTACGAGACGTATTACATTCCTCTGGGAATGGCATGTATTTTGGTGGGATCAAATCCTCGGTCTTCACTCGAACGAAGCGTCCCTGCCAGCCATGTTTCTTGGTCTTCGTCGATACTGGAGAAGGGAGCCTTACTGGCCGAGCATGTAAGCTTGATCAGTCCCCCTCGAAACATCCAGGGACTGTATAATCGGAGCAGATGGTCGATCGTGAACCGACGAGATTCGGTCTTGTTCACGAAGTAACGAAGTAAGGTCACGATCCTCCACAGTGATGGATGGTACTGCCCAAGGCATACTTCATACCTCTTGCAAAATTCTAGGACGATCGGGTCCACCGGGCCCAATGTTAAGGGATAAGTGTAAACACTTAAGTACCCCTTCACATGGGTAGTAACGGCATCCACGGGCCTGGGGACTACCACATCCTTGCCTTCCCAACCGCAATCCTCGGTCACGGAACATATATATCTCGAGACCCCTTCACCCCGGTCATGTTTGCGCGAGGGCTTCTTGACCTTGAAGTCGTCAGCAATCGAACAACCCCCGGGGATAAACGTCGACAAAAGAGGCTCGGGGTCCGGTTCGTTAACAGCTGCAATAGGAGAAGCCACTTTAAGGGCCACCACCTCAGGGGCGACCGCTTCAGTACCAGCGGCCGGCTGAGAAGATGTAGAGGTAACTTGTTGTGGAACTGTTTTCGATGTTTTTGTCATTGTCATTTGAGAGAGTTTGAACAATTGATGAACAAACACAAAGCTTTGGAGAAATGGGTTTTAAAGATGAAGAACAAGGTATAAAGATTTGAAGAAGTTTTTGGTATAAATATGGAAATTGCTATGAAGATTGAAAAATAGGGATGAAGGTTTTGATAATGGTTAATGGCTCGACGATAGCGGTTTGATCGGAAAGAAGAAAAAGAACAAAGGAATGAGGCTTGTATAGGGAAACAGTTGACGCTTCGTATTCTAAGGCAACCTGCCGGTAAGCGACCCATGTCCGAAGTCAGAATGACACGATTGATGGGATGTTGCGGTTTCCCGTCGTAACTTACAAAGGAAGGAACCAGATCCATCTATCATTTCCCATCGTTTTGACTAGCCTACCCTCTAAAAAATGAGGGGACTATCTGTGTACGGGTAAAACTGAGCCTGTCGCATAACTCGACTTCCCGGTGAGCCGAGAGGAGTGGGAAGATGACTGTAACGTATCGAAGTCAGAACGAAGAACCCCTCGTATCAGGGATCGGGCAAACACCTGCCCCCGGGGATATTGGGGCCATATCCTCGAGGTCTGATTTAAGGGTTGAGACTTCGGAGAGAATTACCGAGCAACTGCACACGACTAACAAAGGGCCATGATATCTGTACCCAACCGAATATCACAGCGCAAATCTCGGCTCGTATCAGTGATCGGCATAACGAAAGATTTTTACCTCTTTTAGAATTGTACTTAGGGTAAAACTCCCCCACTATATAAAGGGGAAAGATTATTATTCACAAATACATTGTAATACGCATATCAAGGCAATATACTCTTATTTTCTCTGTTATTCAAAGTTTTTACTTTTGTTCATCAGTTCTTATTTCATTAAGTTGCTACTGAGTCTGGGATCATTCCCCTTAATTGGTTTGACAATTTATTACATACTTTATCCGTTTAATCTAACGTTATTTATCATTTGTATTGAAATAATCCGCATATCCTTAAAATCATATATAAATTCAATTGTTATCCGTTTTTTTAGGGTAAACAACAATATAATTTGAAGAAAATATGTTGTACAGGAGAGGGCTAATATAGTAAGTGACCCTCAATTTCTATGGCCAGTCAAGTTAGTTTATGTGATTTTCCTATCTTTGAGAAAATGTGCCCCGACAATCGGCATTTAGGTAAGAATATTTATATAGAGAAATGGTTACAATCACCATAAAAATCCTTTGGAAAGCATAAGCATCTGCCTGTGTATTTTTGTGGTCTGTTCTTGTTATATGTGCAGGATTTCTTTGTTTTTGATCTGTGAATCTCTACTTCATCAATTTACAAACTAGATCATCTACGACCGCCATGCATATTCCTGCATCTTTTCCCCAGAAGGCAATAAAAGATTTAAGGGTTTGTCCTTCTTATAACTTACTCTAATATTTAATGGAGCTATTTAATATTAAAAACTAATCTGTACCTTTCTCTAAAATTTTGCTATCTTTTGAGTCGTTCGTGTTTAAATAAACGGAAAAGGCCATATATGTCCCTCTACTATCTAAAATAGGTCGTATCTCTACTATCTAAAATAGGTCGTATGTGTCCCCCCGTTATACTATTAAATTAAAAAGGTCTCTATCGTTTGTGCCCAGAAATTAAAATATCCCTCCGCCGTCTACTCATAAATTTAAAATAAAAATATCCACATGTCAGTCTTTTATTGGATGAATTAAACCCACCCCTTAGTTTTTAATTGACCCACCGACCCGACTCGTTTTATCCGACCCACCCGATCTTTTAATTAAAAAAGATGCCAAACACATCGGTCCCTCATTCCCTTCCGTCAACCAAAGAAACCAAATTAGGGTTCTTCAAGAAATCTTATTGTTAGTCGAGGGCTACTCCAGATTCAAGAATCAATTTTCTAAAAAGGTATGTTTAATCTGCGTAATTTTACTTGTTTATGCTCAATTCGTTTTGGGGCTTTCATATATTTTGTATTCTTATGTCTTAGTTTAAGATGTTATTTTCTGACCTTTTTGTCTTATTTTCTTGTGTGGAATGTCTTTGCATGTGTTGTTTTAGCCTTTTTCTGTTAGGATTATTGATGGTCGATGTCACGATCCAAAATTCTCACCTTCGGGACAGTGATGACGCATAACAATTCACTTGCTAGGCAAGCCAATGTTAGAATATAATTAGCCATTTTAACATAATTTTAATTAATTAATAACAAAGAAAATAAATACGGAAATAAAGTCTGCAATATAGTGAATAATCCATAATAGACGCGATATCTAAATACCATCCCAGAATTTGGAGTCACAAGTGCACGAGCTTCTAGAATGACACAAATAAGGGTCTGAATAAAATAAAGTTGTGTGAAAGAAAACATACAGCTAAAATAAAGTAGACGGGGACTTTAGAACTACGGACGTTGTGCAGTTATACCTCAAATTTCCTCTGGGTAGCTGAAATCCGAGCAAGTCTATAGTACGTCGCTGGGACCAACTCCGAAATCTGCACAAGAAGTGCAGAGCGTGGTATCAGTACAACCGATCCGATGTACTGATAAGTGCCGAGCCTAACCTCGACGAAGCAGTGACGAGTCTAAGGCAGGTCACTTACATTAACATGTACACAATAATAGTAATAACAACAATAATAGAAATAAATCAGGTAACTCATTTTAACAGTTGAAGCCAACTCAGCAGTCATAACCAATTATTATTTCAATAAATTTTCGTTGCGGCATGCAAACCGATCCCACAATATATTCATATTCAATTCTGTTGCGGCGTACAACCCGATCCCAATATATCTTTTCAATCAATTCTGTTGCGGCGTGCAACTCGCTCCTCCAATATATTCATTTCAATCAATTCTATTGAGGCGTGCAACCCGTTCCTCCAATATATTCACTTCAATCAATTATGTTGCGGCGTGCAACCCGTTCCTCCAATATACTCACTTTCATTTCCGTTGCGGCGTGCAACCCACTCCTCCAATATATTCACTTTCATTTACCAATTCTTATAAAAAAAATAAATTACTCCAATAAATCCAACAATTAATATGAAATTATAAGACAACAAGCATGCAATAATTATGATTTATTAGAAATAAGTGATGACAAGTAGCAATTAATTATGGAAATTAAGGATGTAATAGGACTTTTAATAATTACTATGCTAAACGTCAAGTGGCAATTAAGCCCCATAAATCAAATAAGCATGTAGCAATTATAGCATGGATTCAAGGCATGATATTGATCAAAGAACATGAGAGAAATAATTAATATAATAATTAATTCATGATTAAAAATAATTTATAATTTTTCAAGTAATTATGCAAATAATTAATTTGACGACGTATAGACAATCGTCACCTCGCCTATACGTCATTCATATGCATTTCGCCATGTGCTATCGCGTAGCACAAACTTCTCAGCCTTCCGTGATCGCGGACCACCCTTTGCGATCGCGTAGCACAAATTTTGTGCTTCAGCTTCTGCCTCATTCCTTCTTCACGAACGCGGCTATGCCCTCCAACTGTGAGATCGCGGACAATACTATGAGATCGCATAGTATAAATTTTCATCAGTACTCAACAAGACCTTGCGATCCCGGATGGAGCCACATGATCGCATAGAAGGAAACTAGAATTGGGAAATACCAGATTTCCATCCATCTGTTCTTGAACAAAAATGGTCTGAGGCTCGTCTGAAACTCACCCGAATCCTAGGGGCTCCAAACCAAACATGCACACAAGTCCAAAAACCTCATATAAACTCGCTCGTGCGATAAAAACACCAACTTAACACCTAGAATTACGAATGAGACACCAAATCAAATAAAATTTTTAAGAAAACCTTAAAACTTCTAGTTTCACAACCGAACATCCGAATCACGTCAAAACAACTCCGTTTCTCACCAAATTCGACAGACAAGTCATAAGTGACATAACAAACCTATAAAAATTTTCAGAACTCAAATCCGACCACGATATCAATAAAAGTCAATTTGTGGTCAAACTTTAAAATCTTTAAGCCTTTAGGCTTCTAGTTTTCGCCAACTGGCGATAATTCAAGCGAGGGACCTCCAAATTAAATTCTAGACATACACCCAAGTCCAAATCACGATACAGACCTACCATAACTGTCAAAATACTGATCCGAATCTGTTTGATTAAAATGTTGACCAACGTCAACTTAGTTGAGTTTTAAGACTCTATTTCACATTTTAATCAATTTTTCATATAAAAACTTTCCGAAAAATTATACGGTCTACACCCGCAAGTCAAGAAATGATGAATAGTACTTTTTGAGGTCTTAGAATACAGAATTAATTATTAAATTTAAAGATGACCTTTTGGGTCATCACGGTCGACAATATAGTAGGGATTATTTTTGTCTTTTTGTTATCCCAAATAAACTTTTGTGATATGTCTTGTGTCATTTTTGTATATGTTTGGTTTATCTGGTTTTTGTTTGTGATGGAATATGTCTTTGAGCTTTGTAAGCATTAAAGGTGGTGAGATATGAGAATGTGGGGTTTTAATTGTTCTCTTTAGTCATTTTCTTGTCTGGCATATGTATGTGCCGGGTGTGTTGACTATTGTTTCCTCACAACTGAAATCTGTAAATATTTTAGTGCTAGTGGGCCTTTACTATTTGAATTATTTGTGGTCCCCTAGTTTTTACATGTTGTTTGTGTTCCCCCAAATCCATACATGCTTTATAATTCTGAGTTTTTTAATTGCTTAGTTATTGTTCTTTATTAGTATTGTTTATGTTATTTAAATTTTTGTTGTCTCCATTTATGATTCTTTATTGTTACCTTTACGGAATATCAAGGATAACATTGGTGGGCCTAATCTTGCATTATGGTGGGGACTGGATCACAAGCCCACATGTCTTGTATTCAAAGAAGTTGTCCCATATCAAGAGAGATTATGATTCTGAACTTTTATCGTACAAATATCTAGTGGATTTATACATTAATGAGTTAGGAAATGTAGGTGTTCAACAACAAATTGTGAATGGTCCATCTGGTAATTATTATGAGATTGAGAATGATGCTGGTATAAGACATATATTGTGTGTAATCTCTTCATTTCTATACTGTAGATGACTATGAGCAGTCTATTAATGTGACTAACATAGTCCATCATTATGAGTCTTATCTAGTATTAGATGAAATTGGTACTGATTGTAGTGATTCTGAATCTAAATCTGATTCTAATTCTGGAGAGGTAGAGTATGATAGTGATGAATTACAAACATTTGCTAGTCAAAAGAAAAGAGAGATTATGCCATGTTTGAATAATTATAAGGAACTGTATAAGGGTATGAGATTCAAGAATATACCTGAAGCAAGAAAATATCTTAACCTCTATGCGTTAGCAAACAAAAGGAGCTTAAGTTAAAGAAAAGTTCTACAAAAAGGCTAAGGTATAGATATGTTTTTGACTGCCCCTTTGTTATTCATATTACTCCAGATGAGGACCTTCCTGAAGTTAGGGTAAGGACCTTAAAAGCAAAGCATACCTGTGATGAAACATTTGAAAATTTTAGGGTTGATTATTATACAATAGCAAATTACTTCAAGAAGAAGGTGAAAGATAACCCAAAGTTTAAGATAAAAGAGATGAGAGTAGAACTGAAAAACACATTCAATGTTAATGTTAGTTATGGAAAGTGCAAGAGGGCTAAGAGGCCGATTTTAGAGAAACTGGATGGTAGCTTCATAGATGATTACAATAGACTTGAGGCATATGCCAATGAGCTTAGAGTAAGTAATCCAGTCAGTGATGTTGTCATTAATTTGTCAAAAGATGCTCTTTCTCAAGGTAAAAGGAAATTCTTGAGAATGTATACTTACTTCCAAGCACTGAAGATGGGTTTTAGAGAAGGGCAAGGAAAAATGCTAGATATCTAGTTGATGAAGATGAAAGTGTGGGGCAACAATCAGAAGAAGAGATACACCTAACAATACCCCAATCTAGTTAAGCAAGCCAGTCGAGTGTTCAAGGCTCAAATTTTATGTTCATGCCTACACCATTAGTGCACAGTCAAGCAAGCAGTCCATTCTCTGACTTTGACCTCCCTGTACTTGATCCAGATATAGTTACAAGGCCAACAACTGTGTCAGAATCTAAAACAAGACTTTTGCAAAGGCAAAAACCACCTCAACTTTCAAGTGTAAGGGTAATTTCATTCACTGGTGATACAAATGGTGTCAGTCTTCTATCATCACTTCCTTTCAAACCACCATGCCTTAAATGGAAGGGAAAAAGTGTTGTAACTCGAAGCCAGCTGGAGATGCAAAGCAAAAAGAAAGTGGATAAGCTGAAGCCAAGAAGGGGAAGCAACTGAAGTCTATTGTAATAGAACTAAATAGGTTATTTTTGCATAGTTTGTTGGGTTGTACTTACTGCCATGCGAAAATACATTTCCTAATATATAGTTTGTTAAGACTTCTTGCTGAATATTGGGGTTGGATGTCATATTATTACCATATTTGTGCCAGTTTTTTGGGGGGTATAATATGGCGTACAAGTCTCTACAACTCTGATACTGTTTTATGTAATGAAATAAGCACTTACTAGCTAAATTTGTTGTTTCAGTTTTAAATATGCAGTATGTTCACTATGTTGAAATATGTTGTTTTGCAGCTAATGTTTAATATTCAGTTTGTGCAGTATATTGAATCTGCAGAGTTTATTTCATGTGCAGTATGTGTAGAATTTGTTGAATCTCTATTATGTGTAGTTTGTGCAATTATTGAATCTGCAATTTATGTAGTTTGTTAAATATGCTGTTTGTGTTAATATTAAATTGGTAGTTTGTATTCAATCTGTAGTTTGAGACTTACTATATGAACAATCAACTGATATGCAGCATCTTAAACTTCAAGTTAAAACATCAAGAACAACTTAAAACTTCAACTTAAACATGGAGCAACTTAAACTTCAACTTAAATCTATAGTAGAACTAACAAGAGCAATTAACATTAGAACTTAAACATCAACTTAAAACATCAAGGTTACAAGATTTGTAGTCTAAACAAAAGTAAACTCATCTCATATATGACCCTGCATAATGTTTGAAGTTACAAAACATCAAAAAAAAAGGTAACATTCCCTACCAATACATCAAGTATCAAAATCAACTTCAATTCATTACCCTAACAACTAAAATTCCTACAAAAATGGTACATAAAATGATAATGAAAATCTTCATCTTGAGGATTTTCTCTTCTAATTTAGTCATTTGAACATGTGTTCTTGCCTTCACGACGATCATTTTTTCCTTTAATTTATCCCTTTCAATTTTAACATTGTCCAACGACGACTTCAAAGTACTGATTTTAACATTTGTCGCATCCAACTGAGACCTTAAATTGTTGATTACAACGAGCGCTCTATCGGGAATAGGATCATCTGACCATTCTCAATAACCACATGAAACATTCTGTAACACCAAAATACAATTCAAACAAATCAAAGGGAAATAATTCGTTAAATTATAAAAAATTTAAACATGACAAAATTTAATAATAATCACTTACTTCTGGTTTTGGACACTTGTAGAATCTACGTTCAGGGTTAAAAAGAGTAGTCGAAGTGAAGTGGTTAGTAAATTTCCCACAGTGACACTTCCTTTTGGATGAAGAACTATTTTTTGACATGCCAAACCACCTTTTGGACAATATTTACAACCTAATAAGATCAAATAACTGATAATGAAAGAAACTGGAGTAGCCCTCGACTAACAGTAAGCTTTCTTGAAGAACCCTAATTTGGTTTCTTTGGCTGAAGGAAGGGAATGAGGGACCAATGTGTTTGGTGTCTTTTTTAATTAAAAGATCGGGTGGGTCAGATAAAATGAGTCGGGTCGGTGGGTCAATTAAACACTAAGGGGTGGGTTTAATTCATCCAATAAAAGACTGACAAGTGGATATTTTTATTTTAAATTTATGAGTAGACGGTGGAGGGACATTTTAATTTCTGAGCACAAACGGTAGGGACCTTTTTAATTTAATAGTATAACGGGGGATACATATGACCTATTTTAGATAGTATAAGGACATATATGACCCTTTTTCCGTTAAACCATAATTTTGTTTTAACTGTTAACCATTAAAGTAAGTTATGGTATACGCTTATACAAATTGATTGAAACTTCACAAGTAAGTCCCTCGTGAAGCGGCCACCTGCCTCACACCCCCTCCCCTATAATATGAGTGCCCTTATAATTATAAACCAAATATTTAATGTTCTGTGTGCTATGAAATTTTTTATACAAACACTTAAATGAGAAGCCCGCTAAAATGTGGTTATATGAGTGGCAAAATTAGTGCATAAATATATGATCGCCCATCCAAAAGTTGGATTGATTTGGCTAAATGCGTATACCAAATTGATCCATAAGAAAACTTGTCGAAATAGTTTAATTTTTTATTATAAAGGAATAGTTTTATTTTGTAATTAGAAAAATGTACTTGTAAAACAATTAAAACTCAATGAGAGTTGGACGTACGAGATGAGCAATGACCCGTGTTTAGTGTATCTAAACCAAGCGCATCTCAACCCTAGTAATCTTTTGACGTGCGGAAAATTACGTTGGACGGACCTTTTTAGGATCATCGTTAATAATTTGGTCTCGGTAAGAAAAGTTTTATGAAAATAGCTTCCGACTAGAATCTTGGGTAGCGCTTCTAGCAATCGCCAAAATGTTTCTATATGAAAAATTCTGTTATTGCTATATTTTGTGGCAATCCTAGCGATTGTCATGTTTTGCGACAAATTCTGACAATCACCATATAAAAAAATTCTTACTACTGTTATGTTTTGTGGCAAATTCTAGTGATCACCATACGAAATTGTGGCGATTAACAAAAGTGCTTCTCAAAAATCTGTAGAAATGGCGTGGGGTAGTCACTTTTTAATATGGTATTTAATTTTTATCCGGCATTTTTAATGCTGAGCAAAAAAATAGCCACTATTCCATTAAAATTAATACGAAAAGATGGTTTTACCCTTTCTTCAAATGTCCTTAATATTTATACAACACTCATGAAGTTAAGGACATGATGTACTAAAGTTTAACAATAGAAGGTGCAAATACAGGACACTTTGTCCTTAATATTTACATAGCACTCATGAAGTTAAGGACATGCACCATGTCCTTAATATTTACACAACACTCATGAAGTTAAGGACACTGTGTCCTTAACATTTATACCACACACTTGAAGTTAAGGACACCATATCCTTAACATTTATACTGCACATATGAAGTTAAGGACATGATGTCCTAAAGTTTAACAACAGAAGGTGCAAATACAGGACACTTTGTCCTTAATATTTACACATCACTCATGAAGTTAAGGACATCATCTCCTTAACATTTACACTGCACATATGAAGTTAAGGACATGATGTCCTAAAGTTTAACAACAGAAGGTGCAAATACAGGACACTTTGTCCTTAATATTTACACATCACTCATGAAGTTAATGACACCATGTCCTTAATATTTACACATCACTCATGAAGTTAAGGACATCATCTCCTTAACATTTACACTGCACATATGAAGTTAAGGACATGATATCCTAAAGTTTAAAATAGAAGGTGCTAATACAAGATACTTTGTCCTTAATATTTACACAACATTCATGAAGTTAAGGACACCATGTCGTTAATATTTACACATCACTCATGAAGTTAAGGACACCATGTCCTTAACATTTACATTTCACATATGAAATTAATGACAAGATGTCCTAAAGCTTAAAATAGAATGTGCTAATCCAGGATACTTTGTCCTTAATATTTACACAGTACTCATGAAGTTAAGAACACCATATCTAACATAGGGGTATTTTTCGTACGAGCGGATAAAAATTTATTAAAGCACTCACTAAAGAGTAAATATATTTTAAACAGTGGCTTAAAAGTAAATACAGATCTAATTAGTGGCTAACTGTGCCCTTCCCCAAAAAAATCTGGCGGAGGCAATTTTCTTAAGACTTTCTTATTAGGGTCAAAATATCAACAGGTGGCAATGGATGATTCTATTTGTGTAAATCACCCTTTGACGTGTCAATTCACCGGCCCATTTATTGATTCAGTCTAACCAGCCCTTTTAATACCCCTAAACGTGCTACCTATAATAGTGTGTATCCATTAAATGGCCTATGTCGCGAACGAAATGGTCCTGGCCAAACGGGATTGTTACATAAATAGCTCGTCATATTCAATCTTTACTTTTTCTAGCAGGTATAGATAAATTTTATATTAATTATACATAATTATATATATATAATAAGTGAATTGTATATATATTATACATCCGCCGAATATTTATAGTTTGAGAGATTATGTGAACGGCTATTTGAGTTAATTTATATATTACTACTACTGAGGCCCAGAACATAAGCATGAACTTGTCTCCACATCCAATAGAATCAGAACTTGTCTACGACCAGGCCCAGCTTGCAGTTCTAACTCTGTGCTCCATATATGGGTCGTATGTTTCTGAGCCCAGATGAATAATAGTCGGTTTGGCCAAACTTATCAAAAGGTTAAAAGTGTTTTTCTTTTCAAAAGTACTTTTTTCTTAACTTGAGGTGTTTGACCAAGTTTTTTTGGGAGAAAAAGTATTTTTGGAAAGAAACAGAAGCAGTTTCTGAGAAGCAGAAAAAAGTAGTTTCTTCCCAAAAGCAGAAGCAGAAGCAGAAGCAGTTTTGACTTTTCTTCTTACCAAAAATACCCTTAATAAAATATAGTATATACCAAAATAATCGTTAAAGCTAATACTTAGGATATTAATGTATAAATATTTCATATTATTTTTAGGATAACTTTCTAGTATATAGTGACTTTAGGAGTGGATGTTTTTATATTTGTCGAATGAAATTTAATATATTTAACTTATATTAAAAGAATTAAGTACTTTTAAATTTTATTTTCATATTTTTCTTAAATAAAATAAAAAGATTTAATTATTGCCTGTAATAATAAATTTTTGAGATTATTTATTTACTTATAATATTAACTATTAAGTAAATCTATTCATGTCCTTATTCGTAATTTGATACTTAAAAGCACTTTCTGAAATCTTGGCCAAACACAAATTATATTATTGCTCAAAAGTGCTTTTCGGAATGATTAGCCAAACACAGATTGCTTCTCTCCAAAATAACTTTTTTCAAATGCACTTCTCAAAATAAGCCAATTTATTCATGTTGGCCAAACATGCTATAAATTGGAGTCCAATATAAGCGTAGGGGAAGCTCATTGTATGATTAGAGTTGCTACTTAGTAGAAACATTCCATCGGTAACATTGGGGATTCTGAAATTTATATTCGATTTTAAAATTAAAGTTCTTAAAATATGAAAAAAATTTCCAACACTATTAAAGAAGTGGAGTATTTAACATGCAGATGCATGCACTAATCCACGGTCAAAGACGGATCCTGAATTTAAAGTTAATGAGCTCCTACAATGGTCTTAAGTTATTAAGTTATTATACAATAGCTTATGAGTTCACAATATAATACTTATAGATATTTAACAAATTTCATAATATATGTACAAGATAAAACAAAAGCTCCTAGATCCGGTAAACCCGGTCTTCATGCTCTAGATCCGCCCTTGAACCCACGAGAACCCAGAAATATGAAGGTAGGTTAGCAAATCTTATTAGCACTTGTCCACAAATGGTTGGTTTTTTTTCTTACCCTTTGGATCAAGAATTACCCTACAATATTTTCTTAAATGTTAGGTCTTAGATTAACATGCAATCATATTTCCAATAAGTACTTTGATTGCCTCCATGCAATAGTTGACAGCTATCGTATTTCCAGGCTTGGACTCACTTTTCTGTCTATATTTCCAAATTTACAATCTTGGAATAGCAACTTTATTTCTATCTTTATATATTTAATGACTGATGATTGAAAACATTTAAAAAGACGTAATAAGAAAACATTGCTTAATCATTTTATTATCCGATAGCAGCAACCAAAACAAAAAGGCAACTTGATTGATTGATGAGCCAAGCTTGATGGAAACAGTTTAGAGGCTTGGATTAGTGATAAGAGACCTTCACTTCCAATTACAGGTGGAAAGTTGGTAAATACTTACTGTAACGATCCGGTCGGTCGTTTTGAGTATTATAACTCCGTTCCCTAATTTACTGCTCAATTTATGCCTTACAATTGCTTTATGACTTATCAGGTTAGTTGGTTCGGGTCCGGAAAGATTTCGGAGTGAAATGAGACACTTAGTCTCATAATTAAAAATTTAAGTTGGAAAAGTTGACCGGATATTGACTTACGTGTAAACGATCTCGGAATTTAATTCTGATGATTCCAATAGCTCCGTATGGTGATATATGACTTAGGAGCGTGTCCGAAAAATTATTTAGAGGTCCGTAGTGAAATTAAGCTTGAAATGCCGAAAGTTGAATTTTTGGAAAGTTTGATCGGGGGGTGACTTTTTGATATCGAGGTCAGAATCTGATTCTGGAAATTGGAATAGCTTCGTTATGTCATTTATGACTTGTGTACAAAATTTGAAGTCATTCCGGATTGATTTGATGTATTTCGGCACAAGATATAGAATTTAAAAGTTCAAAGTTCATTAGGCTTGAATTGAGGTGTGATTCGTGGTTTTAGCGTTGTTTGATATGATTCGAGGCTTCGACTAAGTTCGTATGATATTTTAGGACTTGTTGGTATATTTGGTTGAGGTCCCGAGGGGCTCGGGTGAGTTTCGGGATGGTTTCAGACCATCTCTAGGCCATTTTTAATTGTTGGTTTCTGCCTACAGAGGTGTGCATCGCGATCGCGAACATTTGGAGCAAACAACAGTTTGGGGCCTTGTGAATCGCGATCGCGGAAGCTCTTTCGCGATCGCGTAGAACAAATCTCTGCTGCACTGACCCAATTTTGGAAGCTTATATCTCGCAACCTATAAAAAAAATTGGAGATGATTCAAAAATAAAAGTTGTAGCTTTGATGTCTAGTTTTCAGAAAGTTAAATCATTTGTGATTTGGAGTTGTGTACAAAAGGTTATGGTAGATATACTATAAGCTGTCTGGGAAGAGTTTGGAAATTTCTATTGCACAGGGCTGACTTTGAAAGCTTATATCTAGAAATGTACAATGAATTGGGAGATGAGAAACAAATGCAAGTTATATCCCTTGGTGTCTAGTATTCATAAAGTTAAACCATTTGCAATTTGGAGTTTTGTACAAAAAATTATGACCATTATACTAGAGGCTGTCTGGAAGAGTTGGGGGAGTTTGTTCTTCGCGATCGCGATTTGTTTTCCGCGATTGCGAAGAGCAATTTTGGGGCTGAAAAATTTTGTGCTTCACGATCGCGAAGAGTAAATGCCTGGACAGAAGATATATTTTGAGGTTTCGGCCATTTTAACACATTTGAAGCTACGGAGCTCGGATTGAAACGATTTTTGAGGTGATTTTCACCATATGGATTGGGGTAAGTGTTTTATATCCGAAAGTAAATATACTTCATGATTATATGATTATATTCATCATTTATTTCAGATTTAAATGGAAGAAAATCAAGATTTTTGTAAAATCTTCCAAAAATAAAAATTTAAGATTTGGAGGTAGAGTTGTTATCGAAATTTGATAAAATTGGTATGGTTAAACTCGTATCGGAATGGGTATTCGGATATTATAACTTTTGTCGGGTTCCGAGACGTGGGTCCCACGAGCGATTGTTGAGCTCAATTTTGGATTTTTATGGAAAATTAGTATTTTCTAATGGAATTAATTCTAATAAATTTTATTGACTAAATCGAATTATTTCGAGGCGTTTGGAGGCCAATTCACAAGGCAAAGGCATAGCGGAGTAAAGAATTACACGGTTTGAGGTAAGTAACACTTCTAAACTTGATTCTAAGGGTATGAATACCTGAATATGTGTTATACAAAGTGTTTGGAGGTGACTCACGCGATAGTTGACGAGCGTGTAGACGTGCACCATAGAAATGGTGACTTGAATAAATCCTGTAAAGTTTTAAAGATTAAAGAATCATGTTATTATCTGAACATGTTAGAGAAATTGAGCTGGGGCTTTTATTAAAGATCATGTGTAGGCTACGTGCCGATATTTTGGGACTCATGGGGTCGTGTTGCTGTTGAATTAATTGTTTTAAAAATGTACATTTCTCACTCAGTCATAGACGTCCATCGTAAGGATATTTATGGGATCGAGCTGCGCGCCGCAGCATGCCATATTGTCTTTATATATGTTATTATTAAATAGATTAGGACTGCCCCCTGCAGCATGCCAGGATGGCTTTATACATTATTACTGTTCTGGATTGGGGCTGCCCACCTGTAGCAGGCCTTATTGGCTTTACTATTTTATGAATCGGGGCTGCCCGCCTGTAGCAGGCCTTATAGGCTTTATTATTATATGGATCGGGACTACCCGCATGTAGTAGTCCATAAAGGCTTTATATCACGCTTGGGCTGAAGGAGCCCCTCCAGAGTCTGTACACACTCACAGTGAGCGTAGATGATTATATATATTCTGGATGGACTTCCCAGGGCATGAACTTGCCTTACTTACGATGATTATATATATTCGGGATGGATTTTCCCAGGGCATGAATTTGCCTTAATTATTTGAATTGTAGTGAATTTACCTAGACATGGATCATGTCCGTATCATTTAAATTTGGGGATAAATTACCTCAGGGCTGGATTGGCCTTATACGGTACTGAATGACTGACTGTCAGTCGATGTGTATATATATACGGGTTGGAACACCCCTGGGCTGGATTGGCCATAAACTGTACCGAGTGACCGAATAATTTGTGACCAGTATTTACATGAGGTCATTCTTCTGGGATGTCATATTCCTCATATCATGCAGTATTGATTTATTTCACTTATACTGAGTCTAACTGTTGAACTTGAAAGCGTGCCTACATTTTGTACCATTATTTATACTGGACTATACCTGCAGAGCTCGTCACTACTTTCAGCCCAGAGGTTAGTCTTGTTACTTATTGAGTTGGTTGTACTCATACTACACTCTGCACCTTGTGTGCAGATACAGGTGCTTCCGGACACGGCGACTGTTAGACCTCAATGTGTTACCAGTTGGAGACTATTAGGGTAGCTGCCTAGCGTCTACTGACCTTGTCTCTCTTTCCTTAAGTTATTGTACTGTTCTTTACTTTCAGATAGTGGTTTTTATCAGTCAGATATTGTATTCATATTAGATGCTCATGTACTCAGTGACACCGGGTTTTGGGAGTGTTATATTTGTATTTGTGAGATTTCTTCCGTTGAATTTAATTATTTTGTTTTCAAATTTAAAAGATATGGTGGTTTATTAAGCTTTTGGGCTTGCATAGTATTGAGATAGGCGCCATCACGACTGGTGAGATTTTGGGTCGTGACAAGTTGATATCAGAGCTTTAGGTTAGATAGGTCTCACGAGTCATAAGCAGGTTTAGTAGGGTCTTACGGATCGGTACAGATACTTCTGCACTTATCTTCGAGAGGCTGCTGAACCCTTAGGAAAAACTTCACTTTCTTGTATTCTATCGTGCGGAATTGATTCAGCTTGAAACATAACTCTTTGAATTTCTTCCACGCATTCGTGTGCGCATGTGAGCGCTCAGTATCAGTTGTGCATCGATGGCTTGTGATTTCATGAACGAGGTTCGAGATATGTATTCTTTGATTTGGTAATGGGCTAGTCTGGAGGACTTGAGGCCAGGTTTAGACCGCAACTTAGGCTCGGTAGCTTCAGTTGTAACATGTACATTTAGGCTCATATGTCCGGTAATGTCCCTACGAGTGAAATTTATGGCTCGATGAGCGGTATAATGGCTTTGTGATGAGTATGATGTAACTGCGGGATGTGTTAAGACGATTTTAATATGACGAAAAGTGTTTCCTTGAAATGTAAAAGAAGGCCATTGGGTGTTTTATTTTCATTTTTATGTGAAGCACAATCTCGAGTGTGAATGTTTTGAAAGATCTTTGACGTTGTTAAATTCTCGTGTCTGGTTAATGAGTTTGGACTTAGAAAGATTAAGTAATTTAATAGTAATTGTGGCTGTGAAAGGGTATAAAAAGATGCCAATTTGAGACTAAGCAGGTGGGTTATCTCATGCGGAGTAATCTATATAGGTGTGTTGCTTATGATGTGAATAGAGAGTTTCTTTTCTGCCAGCGAGGCGTATGTGTTGAGACTTGAATTTGAATCTGGTTGAGAAAGTTGACTTGAGTGTTAAGAGAATGAATGCGAGCTTAGCGGATGATTGGAGTATTTTATGATTGGTGTGTCTTGAGCTTGAGAAGAATTTTCATTGAACTGGGTGCGGTATTAAAGCAGTAATAAAGCATAGGTATTGTGAGTTATCAAATATTTTAATCTATAGCTTTGAGCCAAGTGGGGGAGCCTGCTATTGACAATTCAATTTATGGTTATGTGTCAAATATTTTTTGTTTGGTCTGAAGTATACTTGGGAATCAGAGATGACTTGCAGAGGTGGAGTTCGAGAATTACTCGAGTGAAGAAATTTTTGGATATAGGTTATATTGCGCTTTATGAGCATATGAAAATCGTGGGATGAGTGAGTTGTTATTTATGAATGAGGTAGTGCGCACAAAGTATGAATTTGATAGGTGGTATTAAAGTAGATTTACTTCTTTGAGTGTTGTTGCGCTGATGGGGCACGTGTCTTTTGGCCCATTTTGGCGGTGTAATGTGAAATTTGAACAAAGGAGATGACTCTCGAGAAAGTTCTAATGGATTCGAGATTAATATATAAAAATTGAAAATTTTTGGCAGATTTGTTTATGGCTAAAATATGAGATTTAAGTTGGATGGTATCGAGACATGTGGCATTTTTGTATATCATTATGGATTTTATATTTTGGTATCAGGAAGGTGAATGAAATGGCCTTAGACTCAAATAAGGTATTTTCAGAGTGGGTGTTTCGGTTGTGGTATTTATAGGGGTAATTATGATGTGGTGAGACTCTACAGATGTTTTGGTGGCAATATTCTTGGGTTTTGATGACCTGCATGGTTTGGTCGAGTTAGAGGAATTTAGTTCTAATAGCTTGGTTATGTGTAGATGGATTTCAAAGTATTCTTGATGGTTTCTACCGTGGTTTGAACTAGATATTTTCTACTGGTGTGGGAAACGTATTGTGTATTGTGATTTTCTCCTGGAAAGAAGCAAGAGGAAGGTTTCTAACTAACTGGGTATGTAATTTGCTGGTGACTCAGAGTTGATAATGGGATTCTTGTGCTTGTCACATGATGGAATAATAGATGTGGTATGTTGTGCGGGATTAGGATTTACATGTACAAGGTGACAGTTTAGTCTTGAAGAGAAGGTAACGAATGTTGGATAGCATGGTCAGTTTCAGATATTTCGATGAATGTTATAACCGTTCGGTAATTCCTTAGAAGGGTACGTATTTCAGAAGACACGTTATGTTTTGACTTACGGATGTTCATCGGTATTGCAGTACTCACCTGCTTGATAGACTACTGATATTCAAATTATTGCTATGTGGCATGGAAGAATTATGAAAGTATTCCTCATGGGATTATGGTGCATGAAAAATGTGTTAGTCATTCGAGTGCTAGAGTTGGGATCAGTTACGGTGATTCATGTGTTCGATAAATTTGGAGACTGGGAGTTCTTAGAAGTATATTGTTTCGGGGTTGCGACATATTTGAGGTGACTATTTTAATTAAAACTCGGTGGAGGCACTAGTTGTATTAATTATTTGTGATAGCTATGCGCTATGAGTGCGCCTATATGTAAGGTTTGAGCCCATGTGCGGGCATTAGAGCAAGTATTCATACTCGGAAGAATGCTTAGGCTATTATATGCCTAGAGTTAACTATTAAGCGTAAAGTTATAATGTTTCCAGTATTCATATCTTTGTTGAGAACTATCTGGGCTATACTTGAGGTTACAAAGAAGATGATTCTCTAAATAAATAGGACAATTACTAATTTTGCATTAAATAATTTGCTGATTTGAAGTGTGATAGCAAACTTTGCACATGCTTACACAATGGCGTGCTATTTATACCAGTCCAGGAGCATGTGAATCTTATTTCATTTATCATATACATGTGTACTTATTTGATTGCTCATCTATGATATGCTTGGACTGGAGGCCTGTGACCATGCCAGGCGGATTATGTTATTGGCACGTGAGTTGTCTGTGTGGATCCATATACTGATATTATTGGCACATGAGTTGTCCGTGCGGATCCATATACTGATATTATTGGCACGTGAGTTATCCGTGCGGGTCCAGATATTGATACTATAGCACGTGAGTTATCCGTGCGAGTGATGTTAATGTGAGATCTAGAAGAGCTGGTTACTGTTATTAAATTTTTGTGTCTTGGTTCTACTATATATAATGAGCTTATAGCATTACAGTTGTGGTGGTACTTGTTGAACTTACAATACGGGTCTCTACTTTGAGACATATTCCATTTTGGGTACAAGGTTGTGCAGTTGTGGATTGAGTTGTATTGGTGTGGCATGTCAATAGGATAGTTGCGTTTAATAATATAAGGTCATTGGACCTAGAATGGATACTATCAGGTTTGATCCCGGTATATTGGGAGGATAATATTGAAAGTCGGCTTAGGAGAGGATTGTGGTTCTGGTTGGGGCGAGAGAGCTCCATGGCTAGTTGATCTGATGAGTGGCTATGAGTTTTTGATTGTTCTTTCATCATTGACAGTGTACGAAGGTTTTTGAATGAGGTTCTGTTGAATGCAGAGTTTTATACTAGTACTTGACTGGTTTTAAGTAGTTATTGTAATCATAAATGGTGTTACGAGTATGCGAGTTGTGTAGTATGTTATGCGATTGTTTCTGGGATTATGGTTATGGCTGGGTATAGTTTGTTCAGGCTTATACAGTGGGTAGATGTGAGATTCGGGTCTTGAACATAATTCTGTATGTTAGAAATTTGGTTCCAAGGTTTTTAGGCTAAGATTAAATTAATGATTTCAGTTATGTTGTGTTGTCATGTCTATACAATTTACACAGAATATGGTGGCATGGGATCACCCCGGGTACAAGCGTGATAAGATGGAATAGTGATTTGGTGGCTTGGAAACAACTCTTGGCACATTCGAGGACGAACGTATGTTTAAGTGAGGGAGAATGTAACGATCTGGCCGGTCATTTTGAATAACCCTGTTCCCTAATTTACTGCTCAATTTATGCCTTACAATTGATTTATGACTTATCGAGTTAGTTGGTTCGGGTCCGGAAGGATTTCGGAGTGAAATGAGACACTTAGTCTCATAATTGAAAACTTAAGTTGGAAAAATTAAACGGATATTTACTTATGTGTAAACAATCTCAGAATTTAATTCTGATGATTCCAATAGCTCTGTATGGTGATTTGGGACTTAGAAACGTGTCCGAAAAATTATTTGGAGGTCCGTAGTGAAATTAGGCTTGAAATGCCGAAAGTTAAATTTTTAGAAAGTTTGAC
>AWOL01S0008910.1:91253-109676 GCA_000715115.1 Nicotiana otophora
CTTTTTAATATCGAGGTCGGAATCCGATTCTGGAAATTGGAATAGCTTCGTTATGTCATTTATGACTTGTGTGCAAAATGTGAAGTCATTCAGGATTGATTTGATGTATTTTGGCACAAGATATAGAATTTGAAAATTCAAAGTGCATTAGGCTTGAATTGAGGTGCAATTCGTGGTTTTAGCATTGTTTGATGTGATTCGAGGCTTCGACTAAGTTCGTATGATATTTTAGGACTAGTTGATATATTTGGTTGAGGTCCCGAGGGACTCAGATGAGTTTTGGGGTGGTTTCGGACAATTTCTAGACCATTTTTAATTGTTGGTTTCTGCCTACAAAGGTGTGCATCGCGATCGCGAACATTTGGAGCAAACAACAGTTTGGGGCCTTGTGAATCGCGATCGCGTAGAACAAATCTCTGCTGCACTGACCCGACTTTGGAAGCTTATATCTCGCAATCTATAAGAAATTTGGAGATGATCCAAAAATAAAATTTATAGCCCTTGATGTCTAATTTTCTGAAAGGTAAACCATTTGTGATTTGGAGTTGTGTACAAAAAGTTATGATAGATATACTATAGATTGTCTGGGAAGAGTTTGGAAATCTCTGTTGCATAGGGCTTACTTTGGAAGCTTATATCTCGCAATCTATAAGAAATTTGGAGATGATCCAAAAATAAAATTTATAGCCCTTGATGTCTAATTTTCTGAAAGGTAAACCATTTGTGATTTGGAGTTGTGTACAAAAAGTTATGATAGATATACTATAGATTGTCTGGGAAGAGTTTGGAAATCTCTGTTGCATAGGGCTTACTTTGGAAGCTTATATCTAGAAATCTATAATGAATTGGGAGATGAGAAACAAATGCAAGCTATAGCCCTTGGTATCTAGTGTTCATAAAGTTAAACCATTTGCAATTTAAAGTTTTGTACAAAACGTCATGACCATTATACTAGAGGCTGTTTGGAAGAGTTGGGGGAGTTTATTCTTCACGATCGCGATTGGTTTTCCGTGATCGCGAAGAGCAATTTTGGGGCTGAAACATTTTGTGCTTCGCGATCGCGAAGAGTAAATGCCTGGACAAAAGATATATTTTGAGGTTTCGGCCATTTTAACATATTTGGAGCTATGGAACTAGGATTGAAGCGATTTTTGAGGCGATTTTCACCATATGGATTGGGATAAGTATTCTATATCCGAAAGTGAATATATTTCATGATTATATAGTTATATTCATCATTTATTTCGGATTTAAATGGAAGAAAATCAAGATTTTTGCAAAATCATCCAAAAATAAAATTAAGATTTCGAGGTCGAGTTGTTATCGAAATTTGATAAACTTAGTATGGTTAAACTCGTATCAAAATGGGTGTTCGGATTTTGTAAGTTTTGCCAGATTCCGAGACGTGGGCCCCACGGGCAATGTTTGAGCTAAATTTCGGTTTCTTATGGAAAATCAGTATTTTCTTATGAAATTAATTTCAATAACCTTTATTGAGTAAATCAAATTAAGTGTGGCTAGATTCGAGGCGCTTGGAGGCCAATTCACAAGGCAAAGGCATAGCGGAGTAAAGAATTACACGGTTTGAGGTAAGTAACACTTCTAAACTTGGTTCTGAGGGTATGAATCCCTGAATTTGTGTTATACAAACTGTTTGGAGGTGACGCACACGATAGTTGACAAGTGTGTGGACGTTCACCATAGAAATGATGACTTGAATAAATTCTTTGAAGTTGTAAAGATTAAAGAATCATATTATTATTTGAACATATTAGAGAAATTGAACTGCGGCTTTTATTAAAGATCACGTGTAGGCTACGTGCCAATTTGTTTAGACCCATGGGGTCGTGTTGCTGTTGAATTAATTATTTTAAAAATATATATTTCTCACTTAGTCATACACGTCCATTGTGAGGATATTTATGGGATCGAGCTACGCGCCGCAGCAAGCCATATTGGCTTTATATGTGTTATTATTAAATGGATCGGGACTGCCCTCCTACAGCAGGCCAGGATGGCTTTAAACATTATTATTGTTCTTGATCGGTGCTTCCCGCCTGCAGCAGGCTTTATTGGCTTTACTATTTTATGGATCGGGGCTGCCTGCCTGCACTAGGCCTTATAGGCTTTATTATTATACGGATCGGGACTGCCCACCTGCAGTAGGCCATAAAGGCTTTATATCACGCTTGGGCTGAAGGAGCCCCTCCGGAATCTGCACACACCCCCAGTGAGCGTAGATGATTTTATATGTCGCACCTCCTTTTTTCCGGGGGAATGGTTCCAAAGGAGTTTTTCCAATTTAAGTGACATTAATCCAAATGGGATTATTTATTAGATTCAGAGTCGCCACTTGGGATAATTTCTGGTGTCCCAAGTCACCGGTTTATTTTAAATCCCAAATCAAGAAAATTTGACTCTATTTTACGGTCCGCGAACACAGAAGACCGGGTAAGAAATGATGTTAACCCGAGAGAAGGTTTGAGGCACTCTCGGATTTCGTGATTTTAGCACGGTCGCTTTAATCATACCTGGCTTAATTAAATTGTTTAATTACTCATTTTAGAACCTATGTACATTTACCTTTTTACCACTTTTAATTGCTTGATTATTCGTAATTATGAAATTATCTTGAAACGAATCACGCGTACGTGTATTCGTTTTGTTTAGTGTGTCAAGAATCATGTCACGCGTACGTATACACAATTAATAACACATTATTATTTTTAAGATTGTTTTGTCAAAGTTGTGCGAACACATACTTTGCCTTTAGTTTGGCAAATCATAACTATGTCACTCGGGCGTGTATATAATCATGATAATAAATTGATTAATACGTGCCTAAAGCATACTAGCGTATTCAGGGTATTTCATTTATTTATGTTTTTAGATCTGAGATATTTATTTGTATTATTACTATTATAATTTATTTAATTAACGGCAACTAAAAGTCTAATGAACTTTGAATTGTTTTTCTTGTCTATCACTACGACTGAACTATTTAATATGCTACTATCTCTATTATTTTCTAAATATCTAAAAGTAGAAATTAAGCAAAGAATTAGAATGAACTAACTAAATCATCTTAAAATTAAAACACATACAGAATATCTATTATATTAGAATGTAATCCACCACAAATATCTGCTAATTATTACTTCAACCTTTATTAATGCTTATAATTTGCACAAAAACACAAAAAGATCATATGGATTTCTACATTGAAGGTAAATCAGTTCTTTTATGATGCAAAATTGACCGTCGTTTATTAAACAATCTTACTAGGGCACACAATTTAGTGTCCTAAGTTTTCAGATTTTTTAATTCAACATAGAGTCAGACAAATGAAAAGTCTTTAAGAATCAAAGTCTAAAACAATGACACTAAACTTTCATATACCTTAAGACAATCAACTGTACATTAAAGACAAAAGGCGAAGTTGAATCAAAAGACGACAATATGAACCAAAATATTATCACAAGCTAAACACCTAAATAATATTCAAACATTCAAAAAACTAAAGAACTGAAACTACAAAAAAATCCTTTAAATGGCCCAAGTTCATATTCAAAGTGGACATATTAAAATATATAAAATAATGATTAGAAGAAAACTTGTAGAATGAAACTTCTTTAAGAATAATAGTAGAAAACTGATATATGGTTTCAACTCTTAATCTCGAGCAAAGTGACAACAATGAATGGAGATAAAATCACAGTTAGAGCCGAAATCTCTAAAGAAAATCGGAACCCGAATCTCGAACTTAACCTCTACTCGAACTCCATGTTTTCTGCCTGATAATTTTTATTGAAAAAGGGATGTAGAACCTTTTCCTTTAACAAAGAATTTCTGCTTTCGCTCAATATTTGTCACTTGGATATTCTTCAAATCATTTTTTTTCCGTCCTCCCTTTTTGGTCAGTATCCGTTTTTCTCTTTATAAGGAAGAATATTAGTAGTTTTTTTGTTCTTAGAATTTAGAGTATGGGACGTGGGTGTTTGAAGTGAAGTTGAGGAGTTCAGTTTGGGTGCTAGTGTGGATATGGATATGTGAGGGAGTGGGGGTGAGACGTGTGTGCAGTGGTGTGCGTGTAGGTAGTGATTAGTTAGATTAGGTATAAGTTAATCTTTTTGTTTTTTTTTGTTCTTCTTCTTTTCCTTTTTGTTTTTCTTTAAAAGATAAAATATAAAGATAAGAAAAATTAACTACCTAATTTTTAGACTAAAATAATATAGGCAAACTAAATATTTACACTATAATTTAAATGACACCCAAAATATACTAAAGCTAAGCTAACTTATTTATTATAAATCTGATTTAAAGAAATCATATATTTTTTGTAAATTTTCTTTTTCTCTTTATAAATAGGAATAAGATTTATACTATAAGCATTTGAATATAGTTTTTTGTAATTTTTAACTTTTCTCAAATAAGACCTATTAAAAAGAAGACAAAAGTTTAAAATATCAGGATAGACCTAGAAAAAATATTTACACTAAAATAGTATAGAATTCGAGTGTGGTCAAAAATTAGGTGTTCACAGCATGCCCCTCTTTGCTTGGAAACATGAAGAGTTTTCAGGCAAAGAAAATGAATAAGGTGACTTATTTTTGACCTCACTATTATTTAAAAAGAAAAATAATATAAATGAAAAAGATGTGGTCGAGCCTTGGTATTTGGCAGCCTACATATCCCGAGTTATAAGGGAATCATGTCACGTGTAGTTCAAGTGGAAGAAGAGTGAAGGAGTATACTTAGAGGGAGAGTCGAGTGAAGTTCCGTCGAGGTTCTGATCCGCAGCTCCTACCATTACATCAAAAGAAAAAGAAAATTACATACTCTTGAAATCTAAGAGTTACAAAATTCCTATCTAAATGCCATCTGGAGTCTTGTCTTGATTCTTGACTTGCTTCCCCTATTGAACTTTCGACTGAACTTCAAGCTCTCGATGTAACAAATCATGAAATATTCTCACAGCTTGTTTCTTGATCCGATGATGAGAAGATGGATCTTGAGACTCTATGTCTCTGCATGTATTATGTCAAAGATGGTTCGGCTGGTACTGAGATCAAACATTCCACTTTTTCTGGCGAGAGCTGGAATCTTATTTTTGCACATCCAATCCGTACTTTGCAAACAAAACCTGCAAGCCATCAAAAACAGACAAAACGAACAAAATATTTCTGCCCTAGTTTGCACTAGGAAATATTTTGTGAGTTATTGAAAACACATTAAACTATCTTTGCTATTACAGAATAAAGAATTAAAAAAACAAATGGGTATCTTTTTCTTCTCTTTTTTTATTTGAATAATAGGGATGTTGTACCCTATGTTAACCAGAAGGAAGGCAACCGGGGAATGTCGTACCCAGTGTTGACAATAAGATGAGGCTCGTGGCACTTTAAGATGCTACTAGGGAATGTCGTACCCTATGTTTGCAATAAGAAATACAACCAGAGGATGTAGTACCCTGTGTTGGCAATAAGATGAGGCTCGTGGCACTCTAGGATGCTACTAGGGAATGTCATACCCAATGTTAGCAATAAAATGAGGCTCGTGGCACTCTAAGATGCTACTAGGGAATGTTGTACCCTATGTTGGCACTAAAATGTAACCAGGGGATGTAGTACCCTGTGTTTGGAAATAAGATGAGGCCCGTGGCTCTCTGANATGTTTGGCAATAATATAAGGCTCGTGGCTCTCTGAGATGCTACTGGGGAATGTTGTATCCTATGTTTGCAACAAGAAATGCAACCAGGGGATGTAGTACTCTGTGTTGGCAATAAGGTGAGGCTCTTGGCACTCTGGGATGCTACTAGGGAATGTCGTACCCAATGTTAGCAATAAAATGAGGCTCGTGGCACTCTAAGATACTACTAGGGAATGTCGTACCCTATGTTGGCACTAAAATGTAACCAGGGGATGTAGTACCCTGTGTTTGGCAATAAGATGAGGCCCGTGGCTCTCTGAGATGCTACTAGGGAATGTCGTATCCTATGTTTGCAACAAGAAATGCAACCACGGGATGTAGTACCCTGTGTTGGCAATAAGGTGAGGCTCTTGGCACTCTGGGATGCTACTAGGGAATGACGTACCCTATGTTTGCAACAAGAAATGCAACCACGGGATGTAGTACCCTGTGTTGGCAATAAGGTGAGGCTCTTGGCACTCTGGGATGCTACTAGGGAATGACGTACCCTATGTTTGCAACAAGAAATGCAACCACGGGATGTAGTACCCTGTGTTGGCAATAAGGTGAGGCTCTTGGCACTCTGGGATGCTACTAGGGAATGACGTACCCTATGTTTGCAACAAGAAATGCAACCACGGGATGTAGTACCCTGTGTTGGCAATAAGGTGAGGCTCTTGGCACTCTGGGATGCTACTAGGGAATGACGTACCCTATGTTTGCAACAAGAAATGCAACCACGGGATGTAGTACCCTGTGTTGGCAATAAGGTGAGGCTCTTGGCACTCTGGGATGCTACTAGGGAATGACGTACCCTATGTTTGCAACAAGAAATGCAACCAGGGGATGTAGTACCCTATGTTGGAAATAAGGTGAGACTCTTAGCACTCTGGGGTGCTACTAGGAAATGTCGTACCCTATGCTTGCATCAAGAAATGCAACCAGCGGATGTAGTACCCTATGTTGGCAATAAGGTGAGGTTCTTGGCACTCTAGGATGCTACTAGAGAATGTCGTTATGTTTGCAACAAGAAATGCAACCAGTGGATGTAGTACATTGTGTTGGCAATAAGGTGAGGCTCTTGGCCCTCTGGGATGCTACTAGAGAATGTCGTACCCAATGTTAGCAATACAATGAGGCTCGTGGCACTCTAAGATACTACTAGGGAATGTCGTACCCTATGTTGGCACTAAAATATAACCAGGGGATGTACCCTGTGTTTGGCAATAAGATGAGGCTCGTGGCTCTCTGAGATGCTACTAGGGAATGTCGTACCCTATGTTGGCACTAAAATATAACCAGGGGATGTACCCTGTGTTTGGCAATAAGATGAGGCTCGTGGCTCTCTGAGATGCTACTAGGGAATGTCGTACCCTATGTTGGCACTAAAATATAACCAGGGGATGTACCCTGTGTTTGGCAATAAGATGAGGCTCGTGGCTCTCTGAGATGCTACTAGGGAATGTCGTACCCTATGTTGGCACTAAAATATAACCAGGGGATGTACCCTGTGTTTGGCAATAAGATGAGGCTCGTGGCTCTCTGAGATGCTACTAGGGAATGTCGTACCCTATGTTGGCACTAAAATATAACCAGGGGATGTACCCTGTGTTTGGCAATAAGATGAGGCTCGTGGCTCTCTGAGATGCTACTAGGGAATGTCGTACCCTATGTTGGCACTAAAATATAACCAGGGGATGTACCCTGTGTTTGGCAATAAGATGAGGCTCGTGGCTCTCTGAGATGCTACTAGGGAATGTCGTACCCTATGTTGGCACTAAAATATAACCAGGGGATGTACCCTGTGTTTGGCAATAAGATGAGGCTCGTGGCTCTCTGAGATGCTACTAGGGAATGTCGTACCCTATGTTGGCACTAAAATATAACCAGGGGATGTACCCTGTGTTTGGCAATAAGATGAGGCTCGTGGCTCTCTGAGATGCTACTAGGGAATGTCGTACCCTATGTTGGCACTAAAATATAACCAGGGGATGTACCCTGTGTTTGGCAATAAGATGAGGCTCGTGGCTCTCTGAGATGCTACTAGGGAATGTCGTACCCTATGTTGGCACTAAAATATAACCAGGGGATGTACCCTGTGTTTGGCAATAAGATGAGGCTCGTGGCTCTCTGAGATGCTACTAGGGAATGTCGTACCCTATGTTGGCACTAAAATATAACCAGGGGATGTACCCTGTGTTTGGCAATAAGATGAGGCTCGTGGCTCTCTGAGATGCTACTAGGGAATGTCGTACCCTATGTTGGCACTAAAATATAACCAGGGGATGTACCCTGTGTTTGGCAATAAGATGAGGCTCGTGGCTCTCTGAGATGCTACTAGGGAATGTCGTACCCTATGTTGGCACTAAAATATAACCAGGGGATGTACCCTGTGTTTGGCAATAAGATGAGGCTCGTGGCTCTCTGAGATGCTACTAGGGAATGTCGTACCCTATGTTGGCACTAAAATATAACCAGGGGATGTACCCTGTGTTTGGCAATAAGATGAGGCTCGTGGCTCTCTGAGATGCTACTAGGGAATGTCGTACCCTATGTTGGCACTAAAATATAACCAGGGGATGTACCCTGTGTTTGGCAATAAGATGAGGCTCGTGGCTCTCTGAGATGCTACTAGGGAATGTCGTACCCTATGTTGGCACTAAAATATAACCAGGGGATGTACCCTGTGTTTGGCAATAAGATGAGGCTCGTGGCTCTCTGAGATGCTACTAGGGAATGTCGTACCCTATATTTGCAACAAGAAATACTACCAGGGGATGTAGTATCCTGTGTTGGCAATAAGGTGAGGCTCTTGGCACTCTGGGATGCTACTAGGGAATGTCGTACCCGATGTTTGCAACAAGAAATGCAACCAGGGGATGTAGTACCCTATGTTGGCAATAAGGTGAGGCTCTTGGCACTCTGGGATGCTACTAGGGAATGTCGTACCCGATGTTTGCAACAAGAAATGCAACCAGGGGATGTAGTACCCTATGTTGGCAATAAGGTAAGGCTTTTGGCACTCTAGGATGCTACTAGAGAATGTCGTTATGTTTGCAACAAGAAATACAACCAGTGGATGCAGTACTTTATGTTGGCAATAAGGTGAGGCTCTTGGCACTCGGGGATGCTACTAGGGAATGTCGTACCCTATGTTTGCAACAAGAAATGCAACTAGGGGATATAGTACCATGTGTTGGCAATAAGGTGAGGCTCTTGGCACTCTGGGATGCTACTAGGGAATGTCGTACCCTATGTTTGGCAGAAAGGAATGCAACCAGGGAATGTAGTACCCTGTGTTGGCAATAAGATGAGGTGTGTGGTACTCTAGGATGCTACTAGGGAATGTTGTACCATATTTTGGTCGAAAGCAATGCAACCAGGGGATGTAGTACCCTATGTTGAAGTTAGGGTATTGGTTCCCTAAAATGAAACTAAAAATAAAATGATTACATGTATATTGGAAGAAAATCAAGGATTTGAGAACTTCACTTGGTGGTGTTCGTCTTTTCACGAACTATTTCCTACAACTGTTTTGTTCCTGTTCTGAACAAAGAAAGAATCGTTAGTTTTAAAATGCAGGTCAGTTTGTGGACTTGATTATTTCTATCTCTTGATCTCGGCTCATCTTCTTATCAACTACAACTGATTATTTCCTGAATACCAACTCCATTTCTGACCCCGGAGAACCTTTAGCATTTCCAAACTTTGCCATGACGGTTGGTCGTATGGGACTTAACCTTTTTCAACTTTATTTTGCCTTTGTGGGCATTTTGCTTTTGGCTTCTTTCAAAGTTTTCCATTTCAAAGAATCGGCTAATCATGGCCAGTCGGGGTCGACTTGATTCCCTTGCCGAGGCTGGGTGCCTTTTTGAAAGTATCAGTTCGCTTCAAATGAGAACCCTGTAAATCGGTCTTGCCATCTTTTCTTTGCCTTATTTTTTAAACAAAGTTAGACCGAAAGGGATTCAAAGAAATATAAATAATGGAATAGAGAATGAGTTTAAAACAAGAGGGGTCCCTTTCGAGGAACAGAAAGACGAACTTATCTGGCTGTACATGCGGACTTTAATGAACATGACATGCCTTTTGGACTGGATGCCTGATCTGTGTAAATTGTCCGACTCTTAGAAACTCATCACAACTTTTGACTTGAAACCAAAAAATATTGCTCAGGACTGTGTTGATGCCATGGCTGCGTGATTCCTCTTTTCGATCAACATTGTGTTTTGCGGGTTTTCACTAGCTGATTTCTCTCATATATCTTCTCGTCATCGCCTTATAGTGCCCTTTGTTGGTTTTCACTAACAAGACTCTCTCATTTTTATTTTCTCTACTCACCATCGCCCTACAGTGCCCATGAGGGTTTTCACCAATAGGACTCTCTCATTTTATTTCTCTAATTTGGTTGCATCCGATCCTAGTAATCGTATCCTCCAACTCTTGAAAATTCTAGTCAATTGATCGGAAGGACTTGAAAGGATTTGGGTAAAAAGAATTTGGATTGAATTACAACTTTAGAACCTTTTGAGTGAAATCATCGCCGAACCATTGTGACATCTGCCCTAGTTTTCACTTTTGGGGGAATGTAGATTTTTGTTTTGGTGTGACCGAACCCTAGATTGAGGCTGCCTACATATTCTTTCGGAATCAGGTCGAACGTAGTTCAATTAACTTGAACTTGTTTTGATTTTTGTTTTGTTTTTCTTCTGTTTTTTTCTTTTGCTTCTTTTCTTCTTTTTTTCTTTTTTTCTTCTTTCTCTTCTTTTTTTTCTTTTATTATTATTTTTTCTTTTTTTCTTTTTTTTTTCTTTTTCTTTCTCATTACATACAAGGTTCCAAAGAGGGTGGCCAAGGAAAAGGTATCTGGCTCAAAGGGTTAGCAAAGGGTTAATAGTATTTGGGTAGTGAGAATGAAAGCTTTCGTCATCCCAATCAGAGAGCATTAAGGCTGCGTAAAGGGTCAAACATAGTACCTTTTCACCGCGTCTGCATTGACATTTGTATCGGGAACATTTCCTTCGATGTCTCCCAAATACAGTACTCCTTTTTGGCAGCACTCTTGTTACAATATATGTACCTTCCAATTCGGGGCAAATTTTCCTTTAGCTTCCTCGTGATGCGGAAGAATACGCCTCAGAACGAGTTGTCTTACTTCAAATTTCTTGGGCCGCACTTTTTTGTTGTAGGCACGGGCCATTCTTTGTTGGTGCAACTGCATGTGGCAAATTGCAGTCAATCGCTTTTCATCAACCAAAGTCATTTTCTTCAATCGGGTCTTGACTCAATCTTCATCCTCGAACTCGGTTTCAACAATGATCCGAAGAGAATGGAATTTCAACTTCTACTGATATCATGGCTACAGTGCCATAAACCAATCAAGTAATGGCGGTTTTCATTTGGACTTGGTTTAGGCTTGTTGTCCCTTCTTTGTTTATTTTCTTACAAGCCTTATCTTCGGCATATTCTACTTCTTGATTCATTATTTCAAGGTCTGACATCATTTTAGGATCTGGGCATGAAGTCCACAAGCATGTCATGTTATTAAAATCTAGATTAACAAAACTGAAAAGAGAATAAGAAATGTGACAAGATTAATAAAAGAGACATTCATGGATGATGAAACATTGATTTCATTTATTTGAATTTTATACGTAAAAAAAAAATAGAAGGGTTTACATCAGAAAGTAAGATAGTAAAGTAAAAGAATTCAGATTACACCCTGAAATAACCCGAAATACAGAAAAGATAGCAAGACCGGCTACCGAGATTCCCGTCTGATAGGGAAAGTTTCAGGTTTGGTGCCCATTTTTAAGTTTCTTTTCTATTGCGGCAATGGCTACAATGGCTTTCAGAGCCGGATCAAATTCTTCAATTGCCCTTTTGAGGGTCCAACAGTTATCTGTATCATGTCCTACTGCTACAGAGTAGTATTCACATCTAGCATCAGCTTGGTGCGAGGGGGACTCGGGCTTTGGCCGGTTCAGGGCCACTGGCTGTAGCAGACCTAGCCCGATTTGCTTTTGAAACAAACTTGAATATGATTCACCTATAAGAGTGAACTGATTCCTTCTGAGGAGCTCTCTTGGGCGAGGATTATATTGGGAAATATTTGGTTGGGATTATATGGAGCTTGGTAGGGACGGGCATTTCTGGAAGGTGTAGCTCGGTTTTGTGTATAATGTCATGGCCGCGTGTAAGGTTGCGCGTTTATCACCGCATAGAGAGGCAGTGCCACGGCATAAAAAATATCTTGATGGGGATACTATTGTTGTGGGATCTTAGGAAGCATATATGATTGGTTGAATGACCTGCGGGCCCCCTTCGAGCTTAAAGCCATCATGGCTCCCTCTTCCCTCCTGTTTCTGTTCATCAAACTCCCCGAACTATTCTCAACGGTCTGTGATGTGGCCTTAAATGCAACATGACTCAAGATTTGTCCCTTTTTAAACCATTTTCGACCATCTCTCCAATTTTGATAGCCTCCCGAATGGATTACCCATAACGGACATCATGCTCTGGAAGTAGTCCGCTTCTTTGACCTGTAGGAAGACCGTAACCATTTCTGCTTCATCCATTGGAGGCTTTACCCTGGCAGCTTGCTTGTGCCATTTGAAAGCATTCACGGAAACTTTCCGCAATTTTCTTTTTCAAATTGGACAAAGAGTTCTCTTTTTGTATTTGTTTCACTCTTGCTTTTTTTTTTTTTCGCTCTTTGTTTTCCTTTGTTATTTTTGTCACTCCTTTCTTTCTTCTCTCTTTTTTTTCACTTAGTTTATTTGATGGCAATGATCGAATCCGATGGGGATTGCCTACGTATCATGAAGCCGCATGAATCAGATCTTGCATAGTTCGGGAATACCGGGAACAAAGTACATAAGCTAGCTCTTATTGTTTCTTTGAAAATTTTTGGAAAGAAGACTTCTTAAAGGAGAAAGAATTTTTTTTTTTTGGATTTTGATTGATCTTTCTTTGAATTTTTGTAAGAAAGATTTCTAAAGAAGGAAAAAAATATATTTTTGGATTTTGATTTGTAAATTTGTTTTTTTTTCGGAATGAAAGACTTTGGAAAAAAAAAGAAAATATAATTGGATTTAATGATTTTCTTTGAAATTTTCTAAGGAAAAAATTCTAAGAAAGAATTAAGGAAAGGGAAAATATTTTTGGATTTTTTGAAAATGGGGGCCGGAACCGATGAGGTTTGCCTACATATCTCACATCCGGTGAGAATCAGACCCGCGTAGTTCGGTAAGAAGCGGAGAATATTTCAAAATCTCAGTCTTTTTTTAACATCCTTTGAGTAAAATTTTGACACAGCTTGATTTTTAAATAGAGGGATTTTATGAGAACTGGCTAAATTTCACTCTTTTATTTTCTTCCTCCTAGTTTTTCTTAATTTTCTTTCCCTATTTTAGCAGCCAGTCAACATGCAAACCAGATCAAATATACGCACAAGTAGCACGTAAGATGCATCAGGATGGTCTTGTAATTTCGGGTACACCTGTCCTAGACGGACCCAACCCCTGTGTTGAGTCCCCAAAGTCAAATGCACGTGATACAAGCAAACGTACCTACTAGGGATCCGGCATGAGGCTATGTTATTCTAGGTTTAAATCCTGGGGAGTGTTTTAGACCTGGCTTACCCAAGTGGACAGCTCGAGCCGAGGTGGGAGCAACGTACCAAGAGCACGAAAGTCTACCCGGCCTAGTTACTGATCCAGCCTCGTTCTAATTGGTATGACCTCTAACAGGAAAGTGGGCCACGCGCACGTGTGCACCATAAATTTGGAAGACTCAGAAGGGAGGCGTAAGAAGACAGTTTAATACAATTCAAATAGTATCAAAGCGGTAAATAAGCAACAATTAGCACATTAGGCCCACAAACACAATAATATCATACAATCAATAAAACTAAGTATAAATCACATTACAAGCTCGAATTCTGAACCCTGAACCAAAAGTTCTGGGTTCTTGTCCCAAGCAAAGTCGCTAGAGCTGTCACACCTCCTTTTTTCCAGGGGAATGGTGCCAAAGGAGTTTTTCCAATTTAAGTGACATTAATCGAAATGGGATTATTTATTAGATTCAGAGTCACCACTTGGGATAATTTCTGGTGTCCCAAGTCACCGATTTATTTTAAATCCCAAATCGAGAAAATTTTACTCTATTTTACGGTCCGCGAATACAGAAGTCCGGGTAAGGAATTCTGTTAACCCGAGAGAACGTGTTAGGTACTCTCGGATTTCGTAGTTTTAGCACGATTGCTTTAATCATACCTGACTTAATTAAATTTTTTAATTACTCATTTTATAACCTATGTACATTTACCTTTTTACCGCTTTTAATTGCTTGATTATTCGTAATTATGAAATTATCTTGAAACGAATCACGCATACGTGTATTCATTTTGTTTGGTGTGTCAAGAATCATGTCACGCGTACGTATATACAATTAATAACACATTATTATTTTTAAGATTGTTTTGTCAAAGTTGCGCGAACACATATTTTGCCTTTAGTTTGGCAAATCATAACTATGTCACTCGGGCGTGTACATAATCACGATAATGAATTGATTAACATGTGCCTAAAACATACTAGCGCATTCAGGGTATTTCATTTATTTATGTTTTTAGATCTGAGATATTTATTTGTATTATTACTATTATAATTATAATTTTTTTAATTAACGGCAACTAAAAATCTAATGATCTTTGAATTATTTTTCTTGTCTATCACTACGATTGAACTATTTAATATGCTACTATCTCTATTATTTTTTAAATATCTAAAAGTAGAAATTAAGCAAAAAATTAAAATGAACTAACTAAATCATCTTAAAATTAAAACACATACATAATATCTATTATATTAGAATGAAATCCACCACAAATATCTGCTAATTATTACTTCAACCTTTATTAATGCTTATAATTTGCACAAAAATAAAAAAAGATCATATGCAAAATTACATGGATTTCTACATTGAAGGTAAATTTGTTCTTTTATGATGCAAAATTGACCATTTTTTATTAAACAATCTTACTAGGGTACACAATTTAATGTCCTAAGTTTTCAGATATTTTAATTCAACAACATAGAGTCAGACAAATGAAAAGTCTTTAAGAATCAAAGTCTAAAAAAATGACATTAAACTTTCATATACCTTAAGACAATCAACTGTACATTAAAGACAAAAGGCGAAGTTGAATCAAAAGAAGACAATATGAACCAAAGTATTATCACAAGCTAAATGCCTAAATAATATTCAAACATTCAAAAAACTAAAGAACTGAAACTACAAAAAAATTCTTTAAATGGCCCAAGTTCATATTCAAAGTAGGACATATTAAAATATATAAAACAATGATTAGAAGAAAACCTGTAGAATAAAACTTCTTTAAGAATAATAGTAGGAAACTGATATATGGTTTCAACTCTTAATCCCAAGCGAAGTGACAATAATGAATGGAGATAAAATCACAGTTAGAGCCGAAATCTCTAAAGAAAACCGGAACCCGAATCTCGAACTTAACCTCTACTCGAACTCCATGTTTTCTGCCTGATAATTTTTATTGAAAAAAGGATGTAGAACCTTTTCCTTTTACAAAGAATTTCTGCTTTCTCTCAATATTTGTCACTTGGATATTCTTCAAATCCTTTTTTTTTGTCCCCCCTTTTTGCTCAGTATCCGTTTTTCTCTTTATAAGGAAGAATATTAGTAGTTTTTTTGTTCCTAGAATTTGGAGTAGGGGACGTGGGTTTTTAAAGTGAAGTTGAGAAGTTCAATTTGTGTGCTAGTGTGGATATGGATATGTGAGGGAGTGGGGGTGAGACGTGTGTGTGAAGTGGTGTGCGTGTAGGTAGTGATTAGTTAGATTAGGTATAAGTTAATCTTTTTGTTTTTTTTTTCTTCTTCTTCTTTTCCTTTTTGTTTTTCTTTAAAAGATAAAATATAAAGATAAGAAAAATTAACTACCTAATTTTTAGACTAAAATAATATAGGCAAACTAAATATTTACACTATAATTTAAATGACACCCAAAATATACTAAAGCTAAGCTAACTTATTTATTATAAATCTGATTTAAAGAAATCATATATTTTTTGTAAATTTTCTTTTTCTCTTTATAAATAACGAATAAGATTTATACTATAAGCATTTGAATATATTTTTTTGTAATTTTTAACTTTTCTCAAATAAGACCTATTATAAGACAAAAGTTTAAAATATCAGGATTGGACCTAGAAAAAATATTTACACTAAAATAGTATAGAATTCGAGTGTGGTCAAAAATTAGGTGTTCACAATATATATTATGGATGGACTTCCCAGGGCATGAACTTGCCTTACTTACGATGATTATATATATTCGGGATGGATTTTTTCAAGGCATGGACTTGCCTTACTTATTTGTATGTAATGAATTTACATGAAAATTGATCTTGTCCGTATCATATAAATTTGGGGATAAATTACCCAGGGCTGGATTGGCCTTATACAGTACTGAGTGACTGACTGTCAGTCGATGTGTATATATATACAGGTTGGAGTACCCCTAGGCTGGATTGGCCATAAACTGTACCGAGTGACCGAATAATTTGTGACCAGTATTTACTTGAGGTCTTTCTACTGGGATGTCATATTCCTCATATCATGCAGTATTGATGTATTTCACTTATATTGAGTTTAACTGTTGAACTTAAAAGCATGCCTACATTTTGTACCATTATTTATATTGGACTGTACCTGCGGAGCTCGTCACTCAGCCCAGAGGTTAGCCTTGTTACTTATTGAGTTGGTTGTACTCATACTACACTTTGCACCTTATGTGCAGATCCAGGTGCTTCCGGACACAACGGTTGTTAGACCTCAATGTGTTACCAGTTGGAGACTATCAGGGTAGCTGCTTGGCGTCCGCTGACCTTGTCTCTCTTTCCTTCAGTTATTGTACTGTTCTATACTTTCGGACAATGATTTTTATCATTCAGACATTGTATTCATATTAGATGCTCATGTACTCAGTGACACCGGGTTTTGCGAGTGTTATATTTGTATTTGTGAGATTTCTTTCGCTGAATTTAATTATTTTGTTTTCAAATTTAAAAGATATGGTGGTTTATTAAGATTTTGGGCTTGCCTAGTATTGAGATAGTCGTCATCACGACTGGTGAGATTTTAGGTCGTGACACTTACTTGGGGTGTTATATCAACTCAATAAATACCTGACACGTGGTTTTCACAAACATAATTATCATAAAATTATAATTAATTACTATACATTCTCACATTAACTTATCATTTATATTTAATCATAATAAATTAATACTTATAATTTGGTATATCATATATGCGAGTATGCACTATTAACGTGTAAAAGCATCCCTCGTATGGTCACTCACTCTTCTCGTCTTACCCCAAAAAGTCTGCATATGAAAGGGATGTGGGTCTGAAGTAGGCAGTATGGTTGATCAAAATTTAAACAACCTTTGCATTGGAAGACAAATTGTTGTGTTAATCATTCAATTAATCGTGTAAAAGTAAACTGGCCCCTTCAAGGACATAAACAATGTTAGTTGACGTGCAAGAAATCGCCAAATAAATTATGACTATGAAATTATTAATTTGTCCAAGTTTAAAATGTCCCTTAGTGTTTGCTTAATAACTCTACCGATGTCTTCTCTACAACTAAACCAAAAAATTGAAGTACTTCTAATTGGTACATGGCCAATAGTTTTCAGGTTTCTTCCCTGGCTTAAACATATCTCTTAGAAAGGGATTCTTCCGCAGCGAAGCAAATGATCTAGCCAATCATTCCTCTACCGATTATCCAAGTTAAAATAACAAAAAAATTTATTTCTATGTTGTATATCTTATGGGTTATAAGTTATAGGAGCATAGGTAATTACATTTTAATTTATATGCATTGGTTGAGACAGTGTCATCCAAAAAGATATTCTAAGTCATACACACACATAATTAAAGTAATTCAAAAATATCAATTTGGGACAAGAATTATAAACTTCAAAATTTCTAATGATTGCACAAAATTTTACATTCCATTGCGTTAAGGTGTGCATAAGCTTTAGTCAAGTGTATACGCTATATATAGTTCTTTAACAGGTGAACTAAATATATTTCTCCAACAAAATTTAGTTTCTCTTTATGTTTTAGAGTTTACCTGCAATAGAAAGACGGAAGTCTCTTTCAACATTTGCATGTCGCACTCAACTAGATGTAGCTATAGATTTAATTACGATATACTACAAAGTTCAGCTTTTAATTGACTCAAACAATGGGAGCAAGTCCCCAAATTGCATAAGTTCCATGATAACGGCGCCGTAACAATATTATTCGTATGCCAATTTGGTATAATATAATTTGTGTACCCTTCGAACTCTACTCTACGGTCTACATAACAAAGTAGAGTAGAGTAATTGTTAGATTCTAAGGTAGATTTAATTTTTATCATGAAGTAGTTCATCTCATTTAATAGAAGACAACTTGCTAGTATGAATGAGATAATGAAAGTCAGAAGGGTCGTCATTGATCGAAATATGATGTCAATGTCATATTTAGTTTTCTGATTAAATGTGACTTGCGGCCACAGCATTATTACAAGACAATTCCAACAGAATTAAATACTTTCTCATTAGCAAGACAAATTTGCAATGCTCTCTGTTTTCTTTTTTTCTTCCTTCGGGCTTGTGGGGTACAGCATTAGCAAGACCCCC
>AWOL01S0008910.1:111349-129056 GCA_000715115.1 Nicotiana otophora
CCCCCACACACACACAATTATAGCATGCTAACATGAACCCTGATAAAACATGATTGAAACCGTATTTTATTTTTCAAATTAGTATTATTATTTATATAATTGACACTTAAAAAGACAACATGCAGAACTTATTGTTTATTTTGAAGCCTCATACAGTAGGAGCCAACTATGCAGACATTAGTGTTAGAGTAGTTTGTAAATATGCGGAAGCCCCACATCGATGGCTTTATAGATATGTGGGAGTCCCACATCGATGGCCCCAAGCCATTTAGTTGGCTTTTATCTTATTTTCGTATTTTATTTTGGAATAGCTTTTTGTTATTTAAAATTTAAATTTTGAATTAATAGAAAAGTTGTGACTATTCGTAAAAAGGGGCAACTCTTCAGAAAAAAGTCTCATTTTCTTATCTATAAATACGGAAGACATCCAGAAGAAGCGAATTCAATATGCGCGTATGTTTCAGGTTTTGTTGTATCATGATAGAGAATTGCTTGTAATCCCTAAAGTGTATACATGCAATAACTCTTGAAAGATAGTGATCTTTCACGGCTCAAAGCCTTTAATTCTCTGTTACTTACCTATTTTTTCTAAAACTTTCAAGAGTTATTTCTGCTATGGAGAAATTATTGGCTACTGTTGAGAATCCGAAAGACTTAATCAAATTGGATCACTTTGATGGATCAAACTTCACTCGTTGGAAGGGCAAGATGATCTTCTTACTCACTGCGCTAAAAATCTTTTATGTCCTTGATCCATTGTTGGTTGCACTACCAGAACCTACCCCGGAGGATACTGATGCGATCAAAGTATAGAGGAAGAAACGAGAAGAAGCTGAACTGCTTTGCCGAGGTCATATTCTAAATACTTTGGCTGATCGATTGTATGATTTGTACTCCAATCTAAAATAGCTAAGGAAAATCTGGACGGCGTTGCAGACTGCATATGAAAACGAGAAATGAGGTATCGATAGATTCTTATCTTTACAATTTTTTAAGATGGTAGATACAAAGCTTATAATGGATCAAATACAAGAGTTACAAATCGTAGTTTCAAAACTAAGTGATCTTGAAGTGAAAATTCCTGATGCACTTCAAATAGGTGCGATTCTCTCGAAATTGTCTTCTTCCTGGAATAACTACAGAAAGAAAATTCTGCATTCTACTGAAAAATTAACTATAGAACAATTTCGAACTCATTTTCAAATTGAAAGTGAGATTCGTGCTCGTGATAAAATTGTTCATGCCTCTAGTTCTATAGTTAATACTGTTAGTCAGAATAAGTCGGAAAACGAAAATAAAAATCTGAAAGTTTCAAAGAAGTCTCTTAATAAAAAGAGAAACAATATGAATTGTTATCATTGTGGAAAGAAAGGCCATAAGATTCGAGACTGCAGGTTTAAGAAAGTAGGAATAATTTTTCATTCAAGAGATGTTGGAAAATCTGAAAATTCAAGAAATTCAGAGAAGGTAAAAACAGTAGAAAGTTCTTCACAAGGGCTGGTGACTATGATTTCTACTATACCAACTGAGATGGTCAAAAAGTTGAACATGGCTGCAACAACCACAAAGAATCAAGACTGGTGGTTGGATTCTGGTGCAACAATTCATGTCTGTCACGACAAGAATATGTTCAAAACTTATTCGGAAGTTAAAGATTCTGAAAAGTTACTGATGGGCAACCATGTTACAACCGAAGTTGCAGGAAAAGGAACAATTGAAATCAACTTTACATCTGGACAGAAGCTGACTCTTCTGAATGTGTTCTATGTTCCTGAAATTATGAAGAACTTGATTTCTGCTAGTTTACTTTCTAAGAGAGGTTTCAAAATTATAATTGAGTTTGATCATGTAATTGTGTCTAAGAGTGATCTGTTTGTAGGAAAAAGGTACCATTGTGATGGTATGTTCAAACTAACTGGTAATGCAATAAATTATGCTTCTGCTTATACCGTTGTGTCTAATTCTTATTTATGGCATGTTAGATTAGGCCATTTAAATTTTGGTTCTTTAAATTATATGTCCAAAAATAATTATATCACTTGCAAAACTGAACATGGAAGAAAATGTGAAATATGTTTACAAGCAAAAATGACTAAAATCATTTCGTAAAGTTGAAAGATTTTCAGAATTATTACACTTAGTGCATTCTGACTTATGTGAATTAAATGGAGAATTAACTATAGGAGGTAAAAGATACTTCATCACTTTTATAAATGAATTCTCTAGATTCACACATGTTTATCTACTTAGAACCAAATATGATGCATTTCAAAAGTTTAAGGAATATAAGTCAGTTGTGGAAAATCAAAAGAGTAGGAAAATAAAAATTATTCGAAGTGTTAGAGGAGGAGAATACTTTCCTACCGAATTTCGTAATTTCTGTGAAGAGCATGCAATAATACATCAAACGAGTGCACCTTATACACCACAACAAAATGGATTGGCGAAAAGGAAAAATAGGACTTTAGTAGACATGGTTAATTCTATGTTATTAAATGCACATTTACCACACAATCTGTGGGGTGAAGCACTATTTACTGCTTGTCATATATATTAAATAGAGTGTCTTCAAAAAGTGTTCATGTTTCACCTTATGAACTTTGGAATGGTAGAAAACCTAATATATATTATTTTAAAGTGTGTGGGTGCATATCCTTTTATAGAGTTCCTGATCACCAAAGAACAAAATTGGGATTTAGAGGAATAAAAAGTATTTTTGTTGGATATGCACAAAATTCGAAAGCATATAGATTGCTTGATCTAGAATCTAATGTTGTTGTAGAATCTATTCATGCTGAATTTTTAGAAAATAGATTCATTAATAATATTGTTGATGAGCAGTTGATTGCACAAGGTCAAAGTAGTCATGATACACAAAAGATGTCACATTCTGAAACGTTTTTAAATAAAAATAAAAGTGACAATATTCAGTTAGAGCCTAGAAGAAGCCAAAGAGTTAGAAAAGAAAAAAACTCTTGATCCGGATTTTATATCTTCGGAATCTATAGTTTTTCTAGTGGAGGGAGATAGAACTAAAGTCTGTAATCAGATACCTATTTTGTTTAGTATAGAAGAAGATCCTAGAACATACAAAGAAGCCATGTTTTCAAGAGGTGTTACTTTTTGGAAAGAGGCGATCAATGATGAAATGGACTCAATAATGTCCAACAATACTTGGATTTTAGTTGATTTACCTGCTGGATCTAAACCTATAGATTGTAAATGGGTATTTAGGAGAAAGTATAATACAGGCGGTTCTATACAAACCTTTAAAGCAAGTCTAGTTGCAAAAGGCTTCACGCAAAAGGAAGGCGTTGACTACTTTGATACATATGCTCCAGTTGCAAGAATAACATCTATTAGAGTACTTTAGTCATTGGCATCTATATATGATCTATATGTACCTCAAATGGATGTTAAAACTGCTTTCTTAAATGGAAATTTAAGTGAAGAAATTTATATGAAACAACCTAAAAAATTTGTTCTTCCTGGTAATGAACATAAAGTTTGTAAGCTTATAAAGTCTCTCTATGACTTGAAACAATCACCAAAACAGTGGCATGAAAAAATTGATAATATAATATTATCAAATGGTTTCGTACATAATTAGGCAGACAAATGTATTTACTCTAAGTTTACAGTAGATTATGGAGTTGTTATTTGTCTTTATGTCGATGACATGTTGATTTTTGGTACGAACATGCTTGGAATTTTTGAAACTAAGAAGTATCTAACTTCACTCTTTAAAATGAAAGATTTGAATGAAGTAGATACTATCTTAGGTATCAAGGTTCAAAGAAGTGATAAGAGAGTGACTTTATCACAAACTCATTACATTGATAAGATTCTTACCAAGCTCAGTCACTCGGGCATAGTGGAGTCTAAATTAAACTCCATATGATTCAAGTATCAAACTAACTGAAAATACTGGAAGAACAGTGGCTCAATTAAAGTATGCAAGTGCAATTGGCAGTTTGATGTATGTTATGCACTGCACTAGGCCTGATACAACATTTGCTGTTTGTAAACTTTCAAGGTTTACAAGTAATCCTAGTAATACTCACTAGAAAGCTATAATTAGAATACTTGGATATTTAAAGAGAACAAAACAATTGGGCATTTGTTATAATGATTTTCCTACTGTATTAGAAGGATATTATAATGCGAGTTGGGTTACAAATATACATGATAGTAAGGCTACTTCAGGTTGGATATTTACCTTGGGGGGTGGCGCCATTAGTTGGGCATCCAAGAAGCAAACTTGTATTTCTCATTCTACTATGGAATTCAAATTTATTACATTAGCAGCTGCTAGAAAAGAAGCAGAATGACTAAGAAATATGTTACTAGATATAAAGTTGTGGCCACAATCTATGCCAGCCATTTCAATATTTTGTGATAGTGAGACTACTATGTGTATCGCTCACAATAAAATATATATAATGGGAAATCAAGACATATAATCTTAAGGCATGCTTATATAAGAGAATTAGTTACAAATGGAACTATAGCTATAGTGTATGTGAGATCAAACAAGAATTTGGCAGATCCACTTACAAAGGCATTAAATAGAGATGCAGTACATCAAACTAGTGAAGGAATGGGGCTAAAACTCTTAAATTAACATAAGTGATTGGAACCTAACTTTGAGTTGGTATACAATCTAACAATATAAGTTCAATGGATAATAACAAGTTGCTTGTGTTGATTAAGCACGAATCTTCTCAATTAGAGCCTAGATTCCTATGTACTGTTTACTCTTATGTGAGGAGTTTAGGAGTTGTTAAATATCTGCAATAACATGGGCATAATGACAAACTTCCTAGTGCATACTGTTACAAGAAAGAGGGTGAATTAATTCTTAATGGACTTAGCAAATGTCCGTAGTAACATGGACATAAAGTCTATTTCCACCTATATGAATATTGAGGTGGTGCCACTTCTAACAAGATTTAAGGAGTTGATCTTGCGGATATTCATGAATTTGGATTAGCACATGGCCATAAAAGTGCTAAAGCATAATACTGGATTGTTTCGCTACTTTATAATGTTATGTGTGTGATACTTTCGGTTTGACAATGGAGTTTTGGTTCAAATCTTAGGATACCAATAACTTCGTCAAACTGTAAGGTACTTACACTAATGGAAAGTTCAAATCTATATAAGATACTTTTCGGTATGCATGATATTATGAGACATTACAAACTAGTGGGGGATTGTTAGAGTAGTTTGTAAATATGTGGAAGCCCCACGTTGATGGCTTTGTAAATATGTGGGAGCCCCACATTGATGGCCACAAGCCATTTAGTTGGCTTTTATCTTATTTTCGTATTTTATTTTGGAACAATTTTTTGCTATTTAAAATTAAAATTTAAAATTAAAATTTTGAATTAACAGAAAAGTTGTAGCTATTCGTGAAAAGGGGCAACTCTTCAGAAAAAAGTCTCCTTTTCTTATCTATAAATACGGAAGACATCCAGAAGTAGCGAATTTAATCTGCACGTATGTTTGAGGCTTTGTTGTATCCCGATAGAGAATTGCTTGTAATCCCTAAAGTATATACAGACAATAACTCTTAAAAGATAGTGATCTTTCACGCCTCAAAGCCTTTAATTGTCCGTTACTTACCTATTTTTTCTAACAATTAGTAGAGAATAACGTTAAATATAACTAGCTGATATGTATGAGTATGACAAAAAATTTCTCCAAATTAAGAAGGGAGACCATGATATATAAATAGTCAGAATTAATAAGTACTCATTTAGTCATTTATTGTAAGACGGTGTACTTCAAACAATTCAATAGTGGAAATAATGAAATTTTGGATGAACTAACAGAGATACGCTAAGATTATAATAATAGCACTAATATCTAGAAGTAGATACAACAGTACCAACTGCCGCTTTCATCACATTGGTATTGTATAATATAAGCTCCCCACATTCAATGACGAACAACAGATAGCAACCCAACACCTAACCTCACTTCCCTAGTTCCCTTTTCTTGTTTAAAAAACCCATCTCTCTAATCTCTTTTACTTCACCTCTCTCCATCCTCCATACACTCAGAAACAGCAACAAAAAAAGAGCTGAGAAAAATGGTGAACTTGGTAGAAGCTCAGAAACCTTTGTTGCATGGCCTAATGAAAATGGCTGGAATCAAACCTCATAGTGTAGAGATAGAACCAGGCACTATTATGAACTTTTGGGTTCCTTCTGAAACCATAAAAAACACAAAGAAAAACAAGAAAATCACCACAACTACTCCTTTTTCCAATAACCAGTGCGCCACTTCCCCTGAAACCACCACAAAACCTGACCCCACCAAACCCGTAGTCGTTCTAGTCCACGGCTTCGCTGGCGAAGGAATTGTCACATGGCAATTCCAAATTGGCGCATTGACTAAGAAATACTCTGTTTACGTACCGGACCTACTTTTCTTCGGTGGCTCAGTAACCGATAGCGACGATAGATCACCTGGTTTTCAAGCTGAGTGTCTGGCTAAAGGGCTAAGGAAATTGGGTGTGGAAAAGTGCATAGTGGTTGGGTTTAGTTATGGTGGAATGGTGGCGTTTAAGATGGCTGAAATGTATCCTGATTTGGTTGAGGCTTTAGTGATTTCTGGTTCCATATTGGCTATGACTGATTCTATTAGCACTTCGACGCTAAATGGTTTGGGATTCTCTTCTTCTTCTGAGCTGCTGTTGCCTACTTCTGTTAAGGGTCTAAAGGCACTTCTCAAAGTAGCTGCTTATAAGAAACTTTGGTTCCCTGATCGCCTTCACAGGGACTTTCTTGAGGTTAGTAAAATTTTATCTTAACTACTCCTATCTACAAGCTATAGATTATGTCCCTATTTCTTTAATTTTTTCTTACTTATTTCCAACTTAAATTCGTATACGACTTCTAATTCAGTGGGTGAAAACTCATTGTATACAGTATTAGTTTGTAAACTTGTAAATCGTTTGGTTTATACTAAAACATGTGTAATTTACCTTGAAAATTCACATTTTTTCACTTTAGATATGGTCATTATATTAGCCGTGTTGAACATTGGTAAACTTTTACTAAGTTGTGTATGTTAATCACAAGTTCATTTTCGATTGTATAAATTATCGTGGCTTTAATATTCTTCACCTGAATCAGCTAAGTTTAAACAAAATGTTATTTATGGAACACGTTTTCCTTTTTTTTATGGAACTCGTTTTCCTTTTCTTTGCCAACATAAGTCGAAAAAGGGAAGAAAGAAAAATAGAAAAAGAAAGACAAAGAAGATAATAGAGGAGATTGTAAGCCCATAGAGTCATAATAAATTTTTTTCTTCGATTCATGAATAATTGACTAAATTATTTTCTGGGGTAATCAGCTAACCCTTAATATCAAAGATCAGTGGGCCCAATTGTTTGGAGTCCAAATCACGTCCCTTATTATAAATGCAGAAAATCTCGCACCAGTGCATGTTTATATCAAGAGATTGACATACGTGTTATACATCTATTAGTTTTGATATGTGCAGCAATAAGTCTCCAACTTTTTCATAACTTGAAGATATGAAACGTTGATTATATATCTCAGTGCAGATTTGTCCACATTTTCCAGTCCCCACTTATTTAAAAGGAGGCACCACGGTGTTCGCATTGCACAATTTCTGGCTATATATATTACATTAATTCTAACACGGCATTCACCCATATGTTTCATTCTTGACATCAGCGCCAGTTCGCTCAACCAACTACACCTAATAACTTTTCACATATGCGAACGACTTGAATAAGCCAAATGACTGAAAATCCATTTTAGAAGTAAATTTGCATAAAATCACTTAGATTCAGATTTTAAACCAGCTAGAGCAAGTCAAATTCGAAGTTTCTTAAACCAAATCTTGGTTGTCTCAAGTTTATTTCGAGAATACCGAAGTAGTAAATTCATAATTTGGTGAAATTAGGATTAATGATCTCTAGTCGAGAAGGAATGTTTGTTTTATACAATACTATTTCGCAACAAGTTTTCATCCCCATGTAATTCATATGTAAAGTGTAATAAAGTTCAACCCGAGCAAAGGATCTTACCCCACTTGACAATAATGCTACTGATGTCAGGTAATGTTCACCAACAGAAAAGAAAGAGGAGAACTGCTAGAAGGCTTGGTAGTGAGCAACAAAGATACCAATATTCCAAATTTTCCACAGGTAATTGGCATTTCATGAGTTGTACTCTGCAATATTTTACACGGAGAACTTGTACGTGAGTTACTTATCCTTCTTTCCATCTAATAATGTGCCATTTTTTGATAGAGAATACATCTCCTCTGGGGTGAGAATGATCAAATTTTCAATTTGGAGCTTGCTCAGAACATGAAAGAGTAAGTTTACAGGCTTGACATGCTCTTACATACAAACTCAAACATATTTACAAAGAAGTTATTAAGTAGTTTCGCGATGCACCATTTGATATATGGTCCCCGGATTTACAATTAACTATTTCATCAATAAATTTAGTAGAAATGCCACAGAGAAGTTGACAAAACCTGATGATGTTTTTGTGTTACATGATGGCAGTCAACTAGGTGACAAGACTACATTTCATGGCATAGAGAAGGCTGGGCATCTGGTTCACCTAGAGCGACCTTGCGTCTACAACAGGTGTCTCAAGCAGTTCCTTACTTCCCTGCATGCAGAAAAAGCCCAAATACTGAAGGACACTACCACAAATTCCACTATCTAATACCATGTAATTTTTGTCTTCTGATAAGAAGGAAAACAACTTTGTATTTCCTCTGTAATATTAGTTATATAATTCGGGGTTCAGAATCAAAATTGATGCTTTAACACAGGATACTATAAACGTATATCATATTGCAAACTGCATTATTTTTGCTCCTCATGCATTAGCAGTCACTTGACACGAGAAACCCTTCTTGGACGTGACAATATATAATGGTACATGGTAAATGTGGAAGAAAACAAGTTCTCAGTGAAGCTACAATTGCATCAACTGTTCCGTTTAATTGTCTTACTGCAAATTTATTTGGCATCATCTGAAGGACTGCTGAATTTCTTCCAGTGTTTTCCCTTTGGTTTCTGGAACCCAAAGCCTTACGAAAACCACCGTAAAAGCTGATATCAGTGCATAAATAGTGAATGTTCCTGCCAAATACACAAGTCTTTAGATTCACTCCTACCATGGTGCAGAGAGAGAGAGAGAGAGAAAGAGAACCTCCTTTACTCCAAGTCAAAAGCAAATTTGCTGTCATTGTAACAAGCCATGCTGAAAACCAATTGGCCAGCGTTGCGACACTGCCACCCAGACTTTTGATGCTCACTGGCAGAATCTGCACAACCAATAAAAAAACCTCGACGTCTCAAAAGAAGGTAAACAGAATAAACTTCCTATAGTCATACAAACTTCGTATCTATTAGAGTAGTTGAGGCTCTTGAATCCTAAAAAGGAAGACTCATAAAACCTATGCTAGCATCCTTGAAGGATATCTCAAATTCAATAAGAATATATTTAGGAAGAAAATCTGAACCAAAAGCTTGTAAGGATAGCACATAAAGCGTGTCAATGATGCTTGAACTTCCTATAACACTAACATCATCACCTTTAACAGGGGAGATCTTTATTGCTAGTTTTGCTTAAAATATCTCAACTACAGTCTCCTGAGAATGTTACAGAGTGTGAATAGGCACTTTTTGTTTAAGCTCTATCTTTAACCGTATTTAGGAAAATATATCTTTTCTGGTCTCATGAACTACAAATTAGCTTAACTATACCTCAGACATTATGATCCAAGGGATGGAGCCCAATCCTACACCAAATGCCATCACCAAGACCTGGATAATTAATAGGTAAATGGTCTCAGGAATGACAGAATGTAACGACAAATAACAGATGAGAGCAGGGGATAGTAGCGTGGGCACAATAGAAGGTGAGACAGGAACTTACCACAAGGCCCACCAGAGACAATACTGCAAGGAAGGGATGCCAATTTTCAGGCGTAAAACCCTGGGTTAAGTAGAAAAGAATAGTGGAGTGACAATAAAGAGAGTCAATCCCAACACCAATAAAGAAATCTCATTAAATTCAGATAATTGCTTGATCAATTCTTACAAATGTAAATTTAACTAACTGACCTTCAGGTAGAATGCCATTGCCACAAGGAAGCTGCTAAGGGTCATTACGGATGAGGATACCTGAAGAAAGAGTATAGAAAAGTTATCATTTGCTTTCTTTTTCAGCAAATAGAAACTTCTACGTGAAATTCTGGAAGACTCACAATAAGGAGTAGCCTGCGTCCCGCCTTGTCCACCAGTGATGCAGAGATACCAGTCACAATGACCTATAAAAGATGTACATTAAATTTGAACAATATATGCATATAAGCTAACATTAGATCCAAGGAAGGGGACCTACCTGAATAGCCCCGATACCAAATGTTGCAGCTTTATTTGATGAAATTCCTGCACATTTGAAGAGCATTACAATTAAAATCATATATTGAACCAGTTGTAACATTCCATAACCTCTCTACGATTAGGTGATACTATGCATACAATCTAATTCTGATACACCTGAAATTAATTTGGCAAGTGAAAGAATAGGCTCGTTATACTTTCTAAGAGTGGACAACTGCACATCATGAAGATTAAGATCACAGTTTGTAGTAACTTGTCTATTCTACCTGATTCTACCACAAAAAGTCTCCTGGAATGGGCCCTTAATTCTCCAATTTATCATCTCTTTAGGACAGTGTTATGAACAATTATGTTCTGGATGGACATCATGTTACAACGCGGTTGGGTTATGTATGAATATAAAATATCTACCTGGTATTTGGTAAAGTTTTTTGCCAAATACACACCCAAAGGAACTGTGGTGTATGTGGATCTGGATGGTGGCATATTACCTTAGGGAACTGTGGTGTATGTGAATCTGGATAATGGCATATTACCTTAGATTGAGAGATAATTACAGATGACACTTCATACTTTTTAGCTATTAAAAAGAAATATCTGAATGAGGATTGTGGGACGTATAACATAGGAAGCATTTCTCAGGAACCGATAAAGCGAAATGAAAAGTGCACAAGGCATGGCATATTTGAATAGTCACTCATTAACTAACAGAGTTCCATATCAGTTTCCATCAACCAGATTTGCCAGGCATATGGTTAAGCTAAAGCAAGAAGCGGCTTGCTTTTAAGGTTCCCGATAAAGAGATAAATGATATTGGAAGGAATTCAAAAAAGGAATAAATATTAAAACTCCATTTTCACAAACATACAAAAGAAATTCAACACAACTGAAAAAATAAGCTGTATATCATAGTATTAGTCATCTTATTGCTTGCTTTCTAGAGTACCTTAAAAATGTGGCTTGATTGTTATGAATCATATTTAGGATTTCTTTGCAGTTAATAGGTTTAAAATTTTTATTATAATAAGTTAATAGTTCAAAATTTGTCTTTTGAGATAGATTGTGGTACTGCAAATTCTCTTCGGCTTCATTTAGCATCACATTTGTAAAGCTGGTTATTGGCTCCAATTACAGTTCTCAGTAGCTGTCTAGTTTCCTTATTTCTTCCAGATTGCTGAAACATGGCTATTAAACAAGAGGGAACAAAAACTACAAGAAAGATACACATATTTATCTTCCATCCCCTCTCCCACAAAACGGAGTCCTCCTCATCCCACTCTATTGCAAGATGTTATCTAGGATGCAGAGGAAACAATTCATTGGTCTTTTATTTTTTTTTATTTTTTTTTTTGCAAAACAAATTCCTTTTCCCATTTCTGATAGCCAGCTTATTACTTTTCTTACCGTTTCTATCAACAGTAAATAACAAAAAGAATGGCACAATAATGCTTGTATTTGCTTCCTCCTCCCTTCGAGCTAGCTTTTGGGGTGTGAGTTAGGCCCAAGGCTTATATTTAACATGGTATCAGAGCCAGGCCCGTGGTCGATGTGGGCCTCCAAAAGAGGGGGCAGAATGCCCCCGGACCAATTGAAGGGCAGGTGAAAATAACCCCGGTCCATGATTGTACACGCTCCACACCGGACAGTGGAACCCCGAATAAAGAATGTCCGGATCTGGGCGTGAGGGGGATTGATGAATGGAGTGAATCCCACATCGGACCGGGATGAGATCGGCTTGGGCAATCCTCCTCCCTTCGAGCTAGCTTTTGGGGTGTGAGTTAGGGCCAAGGCTTATATTTAACGGTATCTAATCATTTGATGATCCTGGTATGCATTTCTACAGATAATGAAGGAACTGAACTGACCAGCAGATTTGAAAATGTTACTGGAATAGAATAGAACGCCATTAACGCCACTGAGTTGCTGGAGTGCGAGTAGTCCAATACCTACCTGAATAAAATCACCCCATAGAGTGAGCCTTGACATATAAACCAGCATATTTAGAAACTTAGAATTCAACACAAATGTGTACCAGCAAAGGATAGTAATATCGCCGTCTCTTAAGCTCGGAAAATCGAATGGTAACTTTTTTAGTTGACGATCTCACAGATTTCTAGACAAATGAGCATAAACACATTGTAGTAATTTAGTTGCAAGAAGCTTCTACAGTGCAATTTGAGGGTTCAAAATAGTTGAGAAACCAGCATTAAACATGTTCAATATATTACCTTGATCTCATTCACTTCTGAGGATATATCTGTGTCAAATCCTCGTAGAACTTGCAAAGAGGTCTCAAAATCTTCATTCAGCCCGTTTTTAGCCTACATAATACGGTGTTGCAATCAGTACAGCATATCAATGAAAATGTGGTCATGACAAACATAAGTTTGGAACTCATACCAACCAACGAGGAGATTCAGGTATAAAAAATAGACCAGGTATCAAAATCATGCATGGCAACATTCCTGCATAGTGGAATTATAAGTTGAAAAAAGTTAACTGATGTAAAGGTTAATAAATATGTTCGAATCAAGGATACGAGTGACTTAACATTAAGTTCAACAGTCCAAACAGAAGAATGGAAATTCTATTTGATACACAGAAAAGCATCAGCTCATTCAATATTTTTAAGTTGCTTCAATGAACTTGCAGATGAAGAACAACTTCATATAGTTCTCAAAGGAGTGATTTTAGAAAGAAGGAAAACTTATTTCAGCAAGATGAATGTCATCAAATGCTAACTTGATAAACTATTTCCAACTAATTCTACCACCGTAAGAACAGAAAAATTAAATAAGACAACAATCAATTTGTCAACCACCAAATGGTTAGGGAAACATATTGCTCACCTAAAACTGCAAGAACTCTCCAGCTTACAAATAATCCCAACAGATATACCAGCATTATCCCCACTGTTACAGAGAGCTAATTCCAAGATCAAATGATTAGCCATGATAAAAAACCATAAAACTTAGATGACAGAATGACCAGGTATAAGTGTAAAGCCAACACAAAACCAACCTGGTTAATGGATCCAAGAACTCCCCTCATATTTTTAGGTGAAATCTCTGCTATATATACAGGCACCTGGAGATAACAAGCAAGAAGATTCCAGGAAGCAGGACTATTTCATAACTTCAACAAGAACAATACACAAGCTAAACACTTAAGATTACCACATAGGAAATAATGCCGACACCGAAACCTTCCAACAACCTTCCCATATATAAAAATGAGACATCCTGTTAAAATTGAACAAAGAGCGCATACTTTCAAGTTAATTACTACCTATAAAAGATGCAGATGCAACCAGAAGATGCACGATATAACAACTAATCACTTACAGTGGCAAATGAAACAGCGAGCCATCCAATAATATTAGGAATTGATGCAATCATTAGTGTCTGTATTTCAGAAAGAAGACGGATAACTGGAAAAAGTAACTAAGGAACCAGTGGAAAGTTAAAAGAAAATATTGTCATAGCATCAAACTTCTGTTGAGGCGAGTTTTAGTGTAAGGGTAGAGTTGCTCCATTGGTGACATGTAGCTCACAAATTTGATGTGTGAGAACAATTTATTTGCAGAAATACATTGTGCATAGAGTAAGCCCTTTATCAAATTTTCTATATTAATCATTAAGAAACAAGACTTTATTGTCGAAAGTGTCTTAAAATTTTACCCCTTTTCGTCCAATATATTCTGATATTTGACCGCTTGCAATTGCGCCAACCATTGCTCCAACATTTGCTAAAGATCCAAACACCGAAAACTGTTCATGAAAAAGGAGCGGTATGTTTAACAAACATCAGTAAAATTATCAATAAAACCGGCTACCTATGAACTTTTTAAAGAAAAGGACGGCATTAGCACACAGTTTTGATCGTATCACTAATTCTAATTCTAATTCCTTCAGTTTAGAACTTGTAGCTTAGCTAAACGAGAAGCCACCTTATGTTGGTTTTGTACAAAAAAAAACGTTAAAAAGTACTAATTAGAAAAAAAAAAAAAAAAATGCGGTAAAGAAAGAAAACCCAAACCTCTGAAATGGTAAGTCCAAGATCGCGGGTGATTTCGGACTGCGTAGGATTAGAATAGCCACACTGCAAAATTACAAAACCAACCACAATAATTAATCATTAAAAATTTAAAAGACAGAATGCAAATGCAAGATGGTCAGGGACGGATTAATGGTAATAATTTTGTTTCATATATATAAATACTTCAAGTCGAAAGCAAATTATTAATCTCGAAAGATGGTGAAGAAATTATCATACAGTGAAGCCAAGTTGAACGGGACCTAATGCAACAATGAGGACACAGAGATAAATGGAGATGGATTCGCGGAGGATTTGGGCGGAGGAGCCCATCATACTGGACTGCCTGGAGCTCATACGATACCAGCTTCCAGTGTGCAGCAACGGCTTCCGAAGCCCATCTTCGGCGCTGGTATCATCTCGGAAACTCATCGTCGTTCCACCTTCCTTCTTTTCTCTTTCCCTTTCCCTTTCCCTTTCCCTTTCCCTTTCCCTTTCGGATGAAGGTGTAAGATCAAAGGAGGACAAAGGGGATTCATGAAGTTGGCAATGGCGTATATATCGCAACTGACTCTAAAATAACGGTGAACCATTCCAGCGGCAATTGAAGCGGGACGGACACCGTTCTTATTTATAACTTCCTTTTCGTTTATGGTTTGAAATCTATGTCGTTTTACCGTGAAATTTAATTTATTTATCATGATTAAGTGATAAACAGTAGTTTTTGGTGATAAGAGCACTTAAGACTAATAATCTCCAAGGAAAGATAAATTAAGGTTCTTATTTTTATATTGACCAATAATATTCCGCTCTAATTGAATAAGTCAAAAAAGAAAAAGAATTTACTTGTTCATTTAGCAAGTTACTAGTTTTTGGACATGTGTATCACATGCTAATTGGTACAAATATTTTAATAATGGTACAACTAAATTATATGATGTTTATTATCACCATGAAGCACAAACCTGCTAGAAATTGCTTTAGGATGAATGTGAATTGTGAGAATATCTTTATATTCATATTTATGAAAGTGGTTGGATTTTTTTTTTCTATATTGCAACAACACATAATTTACATTTGAATATGAGGAACGTTGGCTACGGTTGCAAATACTCCACGTTTTTTTAACCTTCTTTTTATAACTTCATACATATCAAGAAGCTATTATTGAATTAAAGTAGCATTTTGTAGTTAACTTGCATAAACTTGATTAATATATGTCTTCCTTAGAGAGTCTAGATCATTGCCAAGCTATTCATGGTGTACATATGCAAAGAAGCAATAGTCAATTTTGATTGATACATTAATAGTTGCTGCAATAAAAGAGTTAATTAATTATAAATGTTGGTTGCATGTACAAGTAACTTTTGGTTGATTTAAATTACGACTCCTTTTATTTGTCAATTTAGCAAAAGAAAGTTGGTTGAACTCTACAAATATAATTGTATTCGAAAGTTAATACGATAATCACATGTCAAATTTTAGTAGTTTGGTGTTTTAATACTTTATGAGGTAACTATCTATTAAATCAAAAAATAATATCTTCTAATTTCTAAATTTAATTTTTAAACCAGAAAGTATTTAATGAACGAAAAAGATATGCTTAACTTTACAGCATAATCAACAAAAAGATTCCAAGTGGCAAAGGTAACAATTTCTCAACCTCCCTATCTAGAAGGCAAAACAAAATCTAGCTCCACATAATTTGGATATAAATTCTTTGCTTTTCTATGTTATCATATTATAACAAAAATAAGGCGACTTGGGCTGCAAACTTCAATCCTTAATAAAAGCATTTTTTAGTTTCATTTTTTTCAAACCTTCAAAAAGAGTTTTTATATACTATATTGTAACGACCCGACTTGTCGTTTTAAAAATTAACGCCCCGTTCAGTGACTTAAGGTCTCGAGCACCTTCGCAATATGTATTATGACCCACGGGTATGGTCGAGTTTGATTTACTGAAGATTCGGAATTAAATTAAAAGAACAATCCTTATTTAGAAGCATAAATGGAAAGAGTTGACCGGAGAATTGACTTTTGAATAAACGACCTCAGATTCAAATTCTGATGATTTCAATAGCTCCGTATGGTGATTTTGGACGTAGCAGCATGTCCGAAAAATTATTTGAGTGGAATTTGGCTTGAAATGACGAAAATAGAATTTTTGGGAAGTTTGATCGGGGGGTTGACTTTTTGATATCGGGGTCGGAATCCAGTTTTGAAAATTTGTATAGGTCTGTTATGTTATTTATGACTTGTGTGCAAAATTTGAGGTCAATCGGACGTGATTTGATAGGTTTCGGCATTAAATGTATAAGCTGAAATTTTTTAGTTTCATTAAGCATGAATTGGGGTATGATTCGTGGTTCTAGCATTGTTCGATGTAATTTGAAGTTTCGACTAAGTTCGTATCATATTTTAGGTCTTGTTGGTATGATTTGACGGGTCCCGAGGGGCTTAGGTATATTTTTGGATCATTGGTTGAGAGACTAGTAAAGTTAAGAAATTTGGGAGTTTGATCATGGTCAATATCGGGTCAAGACGACCGCCTTTCAGTATTTTGAGTACGCGAGCAGGTCTGTAGCATATTTTATGATTGAAATTCATATATGGTTTGTGTCCGGGAGGTTCCGGATGAGTTTCAGAATGGTTTTGGACCATTTCGGAGAAGTTTGAGTTTGCTGGTTTCTGGTGAGGTACTGATCATTCGCAATTGCGAAAACACTGTTCATTTATGGCAATTGCGAACCATTTATGGCAATTGAGAAAACACTGTTTATTTATGGCAATTGCGAAAACACTATTCATTCGCAATTGCGAACCATTTATCTCAATTGCGAAAATACTGTTCATTCGCAATTGCGAACCATTTATCGCAATTGCGAAAACACTATTCATTCGCAAATGAGAAGTTTTTGTCCGCAAATGTCACGACCCAATTTTACCTATAGGTCGTGATGGCGCCCGACACTACAGCTAGGCAAGCCAACTAATAAGTCAAACGTATATTGGTTAAACTTTTATTCCAAGAAAATAATAAAATATCAATTTCTACCAATGTGTGTGCCAAGACCCGGTGTCACAAGTGCATGAGCATCTAGTAGATTATACAAAACTCCAAATACTGTCTGAAATGAAATAGACAGAATATAAATATAAGAAGAGACATTGGTAGCTGCAGAACGGCTCAGAAAGGCAGCTCACCACTATGCCTCGGGATGATGTGGGTATGTGATGATAGGTCTTCCACTAGTAC
>AWOL01S0008911.1:0-10132 GCA_000715115.1 Nicotiana otophora
CAATGTCTTTACTCATTATCAACATATCATCCACATATCAACAAACAATGACTATTTGATTCGAAGTGTTCTTAATGTAGACATATTTGTCACACTCATTGATCTTGAAACCATTTGACAACATAGTTTAGTAAGATTTTGCATGCCATTGTTTTGGTGCTTGTTTCAGTCAGTAAAATGACCTAACAAGTCGGCACTCCTTTGTTTCTTTCCCGAGAACCACGAACCCTTCTAATTGTTCCATATAAATATTTTCCTCCAAATCTCCATTTAATAAGGTTGTCTTCACATCCATCTGATGGATTTCAAGGCCATACACGGCTGCTAATGCTATTAGCACCCAAATAGATGTAATCCTCGTTACCGGCGAGTATATATCAAAGTAATCAAGATATTCTTGTTGTCTAANTATCCTCTCGTTGTCTAATCCCTTTAACAACTAATCTTGCCTTATATATTTCAGTAGTACCATCAACTTTCATTTTCCTTTTGAAAATCTACATAGAACCCAAAGGTTTATTTCCTGGAGGAAGATCAACTAATTCCCAAGTATGATTAATTAATATAGATTCTATCTCACTATTGACTACCTCGTTCCAATATTGTGCTTCTGTGGATGACAACGCTCCTTTGAGCAGTTAAGGCTCATTTTCCAACAAGAATATCAGAAAATCTGGTCCAAAAGAAGTAGTTATCTTTTGACTTTTACTACGTCTTGGATTTTCCTTATTAAAAGTACTTTCCTTTGCTTCTTCCCGAGGCTGCATAGATTTTTCACTTTATGACTCATATTCTTTTTTATACGGACAAATATTCTCAAAGAATTCAGCATTGATTCGATCATTGTGTTGCTATAAATGTCGGTATTTTCTATTTTATGAACTAGAAAATGATATGCCTTACTATTTGTTGCATATCTTATAAAAATACAATAAATGGATTTTGGTCCAATCTTTACCCTATTGGGTTTAGGGATTTGCACTTTAGCCAAACACCCCCACACTTTAAAATATTTTACGTTGCTTTTCCTTCCTTTCCATTTTTTATATGGAATGGATTGCATTTTTCTATGGGGAACATGAATAAGTATTCTATAAAAATAGATTCCCCTTACAAGTTCAAAGGTAAAAAAGAATTTATTAACAAGGCATTCATCATCTCTTTTAACGTTCTATTCTTTCTTTCCCCAACTCCGTTAGATTACGGTGAGTAAGGGGCAGTTATGTGTTGAATAATGTCATATGCCAAACATATTTCTTCAAAAGGAGATTCATATTCTCCACCCCTATCACTTTTTATCATTTTGATCTTTTGGTTTAGTTGCTTTTCATCATCATTTTTATATTGTTTGAATGCATAAGTTGCTTCATCGTTTCTGTTAAGTAAGTAAAAGAAATATCTGGTATTATCATCAATAAAAGTTATGAAATTCGTTTTTCTACCGCGAGATGGTAGTGACTTCATGTCGCAAATATCTGCGTGAATTAAGTTTAAAGGATTTGAATTCCTTTCAATTAACTTATAAGGATGTTTAACATACTTTGGTTCCACACATATTTGACATTTCGAGCTATTTCATTCAAACTGAGACAATATTTCCAATTTAATCATTTTTCGCAAAGTTTTGAAGTTGATATGACCTTAACGTTCATACCATAAATTATTTGACTCAAGAAAATAACAAGAAGCTGAAATTTTGTTCATATCAATGGCAATTACATTAAGTTTGAAAAGGCCCTCAGTAAGGTAACCTTTTTGTAACAACCTGGCTTGTATGTTTGCTTTCTAGATCCCTGCTCCCCTAACTAAGACTCTCATATGTCCTTTTACTATTTTATGACTTGCGAGGATGGTTGGTTTGGGTTAGGAAGGGTTCGGGTTGAAATTAGAACACTTAGTTCCTTAATAGTAGCCTAAGATGGAAGTTTGACTTGAGTCAACATCTTGAATAAACGACCTCGGAACCGGGATTTGATAGTTCCAGTAGGTTCGTATGATGATTTTGGAGTTGTGTACGCAGGTAGAGCTCAGTACAGCCTTCTATCCGCAGACCAATGGGAAGTCAGAGCGGACAGTTCAAATCCTGGAGGATTTACTTCGAAGGGCAGTGGGATCGATTCTAGCCCCTGTACGAGTTTTCTTATGACAACAGTTATCACTCCAGCATTGAGATGGCTCCATTTGAGGCTTTATATGGTCGGCGATGTCGTTCTCCCATTGGATGGTTTGGGCCCAGCGAGGCAAGGTTATATGGCACTGATTTAGTGAAGGATGCCTTAAAGAAGGTAAAGTTGATTGAGGAGCAACTTCGCACAGCACAGTCTAGACAGAAGATTAATGCGGATAAGAAGGTGCGTGATTTATCATTTATGGTGGGCGAAAAGGTTCTCTTGAAAGTCTAGCCGATGAAGGGTATCATGAGGTTTAGAAAGAATGGCAAGCTGAGCCTGAGATTTATTGGCCCATTTGATATGTTGAGGCGAGTTGGGGAGGTTGCGTATGAGCTTGATTTGCCACCCAGTCTATCGGGAGTCTATCCGATCTTCCATATATCTATTCTTCAGAAGTACTATGCCGATAGGTTACATGTGTTATATTACTGCACGGTTTAGCTAGATGAGAGTTTAGGTTATGAGTAGGAGCCACTTGCCATTGCTGACAGGTACGTTCTCCAGTTGAGGTATAAGAAGATTTTTGCGGTAAAAGTTTGGTGGAGGGGTCAACCAATCAAAGAGGAAACTTGGAAGACCGAGGATGACATGCGGAGCAAATATCCACAATTATTTCACACTTGAGGTATGATTCTAGACCCGTTCGAGGATGGATATTTGTTTAAGAAATGGAGAATGTAACAACCCGATCAGTCATTTTCCTTTCTAGATCCATGTTCCCCTAATTAAGACTCCATGTATGTGCTTTTACTATTTTACGACTTGTGAGGATTGGTTGTTTGGGTTAGGAAGGGTTCGAGTTGAAATCGGAACACTTAGTTCCTTAATAGTAGCCTAAGATGGCCAAGTTTGACTTGAGTCAACATTTTGAGTAAACGACCTCAAAACCAGGATTTGATAGTTCCAATAGATTCGTATGATAATTTTGGACCTGTGCGTATGTTAATATCGAGTTTCGGGGTGATACGAGAGCGTTTCTGCGCTTAATGTTGAAAGTTAGCACATTGAAGGTTTTCAAGTTCTTTAAATTTGTTTTGAAGTTGGATTTCGTGTTATCAAGGTATGATTGGGATTCCGAGCCTAGGAATAGGTCCATATGGTGATTTATGAATTGTACACAAAATTTGGCGTCATTCCGAGTTGTCTAAGTATGATTCGACGCGTTCAGAGCTAGTTGAAGAAGTTTGAAGTTAATAAGTTTATCAATTAGGTTTGGGGTGAGACGCTTAGTTTTGATGTTGTTTTATGTGTTTCGAGGGTTCGAGCTGGTCTGTATTATGTTTATAGACTTCCGGGTGCAGTTGGATGGGTTCACGGGTGGCTCGGGGGTGTTTCGGACCGTCCGGAGCTAAGTCTAAAACTATTGAAGTTGCTTGTCATGGTTTTGTTCTTCGCGAACGCAGAGAAGCCCTCGCGTTTGCGATGAAGGAATGAAGCTGAGGGAAGTTACGCGCTCGTGATAAGAAGCTTGCGTTCGCGAAGCCTTGGGCCACTGGTCATCGTGTTCGCGTACCTAGGTCCAAGATCGCGTAGGACAAATTAGGTCTGGGGTCAGCTGGCCAATTGCCCTTCGTGTTCGCAAAGGTGTGGCCGCATTCATGAAGCTTTGGTCATGCAAGCCTTCACTTTTACGTGGCCTTCTTTGCATTCGTGAAGTACATATTTAGAGGGCCTTGGCAGCTTGCCTTCGTGATCGCGAGGCCCCTTTCGTGACCGCGAAGAAGGATTGTTAGGCAGTAGGCTTGATTAAAAATGGGAATTTGTCTTATTTTTTTCATTTATCTCAACTTGTGGACGATTTTAGAGCTCTTTGGAGAGGGTTTTCATCTAGCACATTGAGGTAAGTAATCTCTACATAGTGTGAGTTTAATACATGAATTATGGGTAGATTTTAATATTAATAATGTGGAAAGTTTAGGATTTTGCTGAAAAACCTAGATTTTTATAAAAATGGGATTAGACCACGAAAATTATTGTGGAATTGAATTAAAATTATATTTTTGTGTTCGTTAGGTTATGAGTAATATTTATTAACAATGACTTTCGGAATCCGGTCACGTAGCCATTGGGGTAAATTTTAGGAATCTTCCAAATTGGGTTGGGTAATTACTCTAATAGTTAAATTATAAACTTTTGAGCATATATTGATTGGTTTGTACAACCCTTGGCTAGTTTCTGATTGCTTGGCACCGATTTGAGGCTTTTAGTGTGAATTGTGGATTGTAAACGAGGTAAGTCATTTGTCTAACCTTGTAAGAGGAAATTATAATTGTAGGTGTTTTAAATAGTGATTTGCTAATAATTGTGGGAGCTATATACGCGCGATGGTTGTGTCCGGCTAAAGTTAGGACTTTACCATGCTTTACTTGTATTATTTGCACCCAACTTGTTAGTTTAGTTACTTGAATTCATAAATGAAACTGGGTAAAGGATTTTAAAAGACTGAGCTTCATTACTCTGAGTTTTGGCGGAATACTTCATTGTTAGTAGAATTTATGCCTTCTTTGAGTATTATTCCTATGTAGTAATCGTTGATCGGTATTTGTAGAGTTTTCTATATTCCTATGGATCAGGTCGAATGCCTCGACAGTATATTATATGCATCCATGGTTCGCGTAGGTCGACCCTCGGTAGTGTACACTCTATTCTGGATCGGGCCGTACGACCTTACCATAAATCGTGCATGATAATTCTCGGAGTCCGATTATACTTGATATTTCTTACTTGATCTAAGACTTGAAAAATTATATGGTGACCCTTATGCGTTAAAGACATAGCATGCGATAGTTGGAGATATTACATTGATATTATGTTAAAGAATCAGTATTTATTATTTCTTATTTCACTGTTATTATTGTATTTCATGCCTATTCATGATTCCTATACTTTATTTATTGACATATAGTAAGTGTCGATGTCGATCCATCGTCACTACTTTTTCGAGGTTAGATTAGCTACTTACTGGGTACATGTTATTTATGTACTCACGCTACACTTTTGCACTAATCGTGCAGGATCTGAGGCAGGTGCATCTAGTGGCCAGTCAGGCGCGTATCCCTGTTACCTAGATACTTAGTGGTGAGCTACTTCCTATGTACGTTCCGCAGCACCCGGAGTCTCCTCCTTGTTGTATTTACTTTTCTGTCTATCTTCCTTCAAATACTAGTATAGGAGGTTTTTATATTCTACTAGTTGCTCGTGCACTTGTGACACTGGGTTTTGGAAAATTCTAGTAGACATTCATGGTTTTGTTTATAATTTCACTACTTTACTCTTATGTTTATTTTATCCTTTATATTACTACGGTCATCCACTATTTGTTTCTTTATTAAATAAAATCAATGACTTGAACAATATTAAAATGAACAATTAAATGGATAGTTCACCGCTGGCTTGTCTGACGGTGACGTAGGGCGCAATCACTGCCTATAGTGGGAATTGGGTCGTGACACTTTTCCTACATACATTTCATTCTTACTAACTACAACCTCACTTAAAGTCGTTATTGAGTAGAAGTGATGTCGAGACTAAATTCTTCTGCATTTCAGGAACATGAATGACATCATTTAGATTCACAATCTTGACAGAAGTCATCTTTAAAGCTATCTTGCCCGTTCCTTCAATTTTTTCAGTAGCGGAATATGCCATAAAAACTGTCTCATCGGGCCTTGGGGAGGATAAAAATTAACAACTCCTTGTTAGCACAAACATAACGAGTGGCCCCGAAATCAATCCACCATTCTCTAGGATTTCTGACCAGACTGCATTCAGAAATCATGGCACACAAGTCATATATTTTTTCATTCTTCTCAATCATGTTTGCTTGGCTTTTCTTTTTGTACTTATTTGGTGCACGACATCCAGCAACCTTATGTCCAACCTTTTCACAATTTTGGCAATTACCTTTAAACTTTTTTTGCTTGGGTAATTCTTTAGTCAAGATGGCTTCATTCACTTTTAGCTCGTTGAGGCTTCCTCAACAATATTTGCTCCCATTATTGTTGAGTTTCCACGAGTAACAACCCGATCGGTCATTTTTAGTAATTACATTCCATTCCATTGATTGACATCATGAGTAGCTTAATATTATGTATTATGACTTGTTTGAATCAAGAGCTTTACCCACAGCTGCAGCAATAGACATTAAAGACCTATTCGCAAAAGATTTAGGCGGCAAACCTGGAAAAGCGATCCACACAACTGCCATGGACGTTTCCTCTTTTGGATTGAATCCTAACGTCCATGGAAAAGTTCTAAAAAAGTATTCATCACCTTTGGATTTAAGATATCCAGTTGACCTTGATAGAAACTGAACATAGTCATTATAAAGATCGAATCTAACCAGCAGGTGACGATATTCAAGCTGTCCGACATTGCCGCGACCTTGCACATCAAATCGCGATGGAAAATTCTTTCGAATCTCCTGTAACTCAGGTTTTCCATATTAAAACTTCCCTATAGCTGCTTGATGCAGTCCTTCTTCCGTTGTTAATTGACTAACCTTCTCCATAGAAAATTCTATCATTGGTTCTCCATGAACGAGCTTAACAGGAAACAACTCGAGTTTGGATGAAACTACGGCAAATTGTTTTTGGATGATGCTGGGCAGCGTAGGATTGTTTTGGATTAGTCTTAGGGAGTGTTTCATTAAGCTTTTGGATTGCCTCTCCAACAGCCAAAGGCTGGGGAGATATCGCAGCAGCCATGGCGGGCTAACTCACTGAACCTAATAGCATATTCTGACACTGTCATAGTTCCCTGACGCAACTGTTCAAACTCTGTGCGCCACGCATCTCGGAGAGTCTGGGGAACAAACTCTTTCAAGAATATTTTCGAAAATTGAGCCCAAGTCGGTGGTGTTGTATCGGCTGGTCTACCTTCTTCATAGATTTGCCACCACCGATACGCTGCACCTGACAATTGAAATGTAGTAAAGGAAACTCCGCTCACTTCCACAATACCCATGGTGCAGACAATATACTGACAATTTTCTAGAAATCCTTGGGCATCCTCTGTAGCTGTGCCGCAGAAAGTAGGTGGACTATACCTCTTAGACTTTTCAAGTCTCTTTTGTTCTTTTTCTGATGCCTCTGGTCTGACCTCAAGCCGAACCGAAATAACAGGTTGTACCGGTACTACACCCGGAACTTGATTAACATGAACTTGATGCTCTGGAGTTGTGGTAGGAGTCTGAGCTACTCCCCTAATCTGCAAAATATTCGGTGCAACAGAGATTAATCCCACCTGAGTTGATGTACCAAACATACTCAGGAACTGTGCTAAAGTATCCTGAAGTCCGAGGGTAACAACAGGTGCTTCTGGTACCTGTCTCCCAACTGGAGCTACTGGTGGCTCCTCAATCTGACAGGTGCTCTAGTCGCAATACGTGTCCTTTCTCGACCTCTGCCTCGACCTCTACCTCGGCCCCGACCTCTTGTAGCCCTAGAAGTATCTGCAGATGCCTGCTCAGCTAACCCGGTAGCACGTGTCCTCACCATCTGTGAGAATAGATATACAAAGGCTCAGTTTCTACAATTAACAAATCCGCACGACATGAATGAAAGAAGTGGAAATTTCCTAACAGTTCTGTAGCTTCTCGAAGATAAGTACAAACGTCTCTGTACTGATCCGCAAGACTCTACTAGACTCGTTCGTGACTCGTAGAACCTATGAACCTAGAGATCTGATACCAACTTGTCACGATCCAAAATCCCACCACAGGCGTCTTGATGGCACCTAGTCTTTAAGACTAGGTAAGCCGATTTCAATTACACTTTTGGAGTTTTTTTTATTTTTTTTATTTTATGAATAAGTAATCAAAACTAACAGCGGAACAAATATGAATATACAACCACCCAAGACTGGTAGTACTAAGTCACGAACGCTAACTGAATACATAAGATGATCACGAGGATTGAATATACAATATTGTTTGACTAAAAATTAACAGTACAATGAAATGAAAAGACTCCAAGGGACTGCGACGACCAAGCATCTCTACCTTGAATTCTTATGATCCCGCTTAAACTCTGCCCAAGTCCGATATCTCCAATACCTGGCTCTTCCCAAAAATGTGTAGAAGTGTTGTATGAGTACACCATGGTCGGTACCCAGTAAGTATCAAGACTAACCTCAGTGGAGTAGTGACTAGGTACAGTCAAGACACTCACTAGTTTAATAACCTGTGAAATATAATATACAAAATAATAGGAAACAAATAACAATAAGGGCAACATAAAACAACTAGTGATATGCACAGTAAGACAATAAAATCACCATTAATATCGCTCAATAATTGATAAATACAATTACACCCAGTTAAATCAAGTTCTTCAATTAAATATCTTTCGCATATAATTCTTATGAATAAATCTCTTTTTCAAATATAATTTCCTCAAATAAACATCTTTCGAATATAAAATTCTTTCATATAATTATTTTTGAATAAATATCCTTCCAAATAAATATTTTGAATATAAATCTTTTAATTAAAAAGTCATCATGTGACACCTCATTTCATAATCATAAATATACGGGTCTCAACCCATTTTCATATTTCCATGGCACTTCATGCCCATAATTAAATCATCATATTTCCCCGGCACCTCGTGCCCACTTTTCATATCACAGCTGCACGGACAGTTCACGTGCCAATATTATTATCATTTAATCACAACACCTCGTGCCCACATTTCATATCACAACTGCACGGACAATTCACGTCACCGCACCTCGTGCCCACATTTCATTTTATAATCCGCCTGGCAATAGCCACAGGCTCTCAATTTTAACATAAATCCGATTGTTATCAATTTACCAACAACAAGACAAATTGTACAAGGTATAAAATAAACACAAGAAAATCACAACATCATATGAAAATCACAACCACCACAACTCCTCATCATCGCATATCGTCCCTGGCAATGGCCACCCTTATCGCTCCTATTGACACCCTTATCGCTCCTATAGCTACCCTTATCGCTCTGTCCAGACTATATCAATAGACAAACTTATCGCTCTTATAGCCACCCTTATCGCTCCGCCCAGACAATATTCCAACAAACACAACAACAGTGAAATTATCAGGACCCAAACTAACACTGTCGTGATGGCGCCTATCGTGGAACTAGGCAAGCCAACTCATTTCCAAAACAAACCGATATTTTATTTCAAAGATAATTTCAAGGCTATTTAACATAAAAACCTTAGTAAAGGAGTTGAAATCAAAACAAAAGTGCGGAAAAGAAAAGCCCGACATTGGGGTGTGACCAGTCATGAGCATCTACTACAATTTGTCTGACAATATCGAGACTAACATAGTCTGGAAAATAGCTAAATACAACTAAAGGAAGATAAGAGGTAGAAGAGCAGGGCTACGATCGCAAGGCAGCTACCTTGCTATCCCCGAGAAACTCTACAACCGGAAAAGTCAACAGCCGCTACAGTGTCCAGATACACCTGGATCTGCACACAAGGTACATGAAGCAACATGAGTACGCCAACTCAGTAAGTAACAACAGTAAATAAAGACTGAGAAGTAGTGATGAGCAATAATGTAAGCAAAGTTCATATCACAAAAAAAAATTCAGTAAAATACAGTATGCTTTTAAAACCAGGGTTTGAATCAAATCAGCTCTTTTAAATCTAGTTCCAGTAAAATCATTTAAAGACATCTTTCAACAGTTTTCAAACAAAGGCTCAATGTAAAGGTGAGCAAAATAATGAAATCATAATCATCCCCTCGGGCAACATCACTCATATACAGCCCCTCGGGCAAACCTCACAATCACTCGTATACAGCCCCTCGGGCAGACCTCACCATCACTCATGCCTCCCAGTCAGTCAGCACTCGGCACTCGACACTCGCACTCAGTAGGTACCTGCGCTCACTAGGAGTGTGTATAGACTCCGGAGGGGCTCCTTCAGCCAAAGCGCTATAACAAGCTAATCATGGCATA
>AWOL01S0008914.1:5876-16974 GCA_000715115.1 Nicotiana otophora
CTCAGCCAGCTGCAATAACCTATATATACACTCACCAGATACAAACACATGAACTAACACACTACACATATGTCCATAACAACATTTCTAATCAAAATAGCCATCCATACTCAAACCCATCACCGACAACTAACCTCATATCAGCTAGAACCCTCTTCCAAAGCTCTATGACACCGATAAGGATGCAAAAAGCACGAAGATGCCATGATTATTCACTCAAATAAACAAGTCACACCAACACCACTTGGGCACACACCTCACAAGCTAAACCCCAATAAGCACATCATGAATATGACTGAATAAACGAGGGAACACATGAAAGAACTATGAAACAAACCCGAGCGGCACAACTCCCTATCAGTAGCATACTACAAATTAATTCCACAAGGGAGTATCAAAGTATACAAACAACTTACAAAGATCACATCCTAATATAACTTCACCGTGGCACGAATTCACAAATCATAACCAACCACCCAGAAATCACATCAAAACCTACCGTAATGGGTAACATAAAGTCATTCCTAGTCTTATAGCTCTCAATAATGAATAAAACAAAATGAAAGACACGGGTTACCACTATAGAATCTCCCAATAGGGGTAAACACATAAGCGGAGTACAAAATCACGAAACTCACCAATATGTGAAGCAACATAGGAGGACTCACCCCAATAAGAAGAACCAAAAATAAATATAAATGATGCTCCTATATAAAAAATCAAAACCATACTTGTACGACATCATCTGGAGCAGCGGCCTCATCCCTACTGTAGAAAGTACATCAATGGATCGAGCCCCCCTCTTGGGCTCCCTTTAGCCGCCTGACCTGTACCCCCTGGCGGTACAGTGATATCAGCAACTCGAGCATAACGCATAGCTTGGATACCCCACTGTGACACATTTGTTTGGAGTTTGGGATAATCTCTCACCATGTGGCTGGTATCTCCACACTCAAAGCAGCCTTTCCACTGGCGTGGCTGTGGAAGATGTCCGGCACCGGCACTCTGAGACCCATGAATATCTAAAATACCGCGCAATGCCTAAAGTGAAAACTAATAGACTAACCCACAAAACCTCTACCATGGCGTACCTTGCCTCCAAAATAGGGACTAGCAGATCCTTCCGGTCTACGAGGCCTCATAGCCCCCCGTGTCCTCTGTCTTCTAAACCCGTATGTCCTCTCCCTCCTAGTCCCGCATGCCCTCTAGTCGGTGAGAGATCTCTACCACGTTCTGAAATGGAATATCCTACTCCAACTCACGATCCATGCTAAACTGGATATCATGGTTGAGCCCCTGAATGAACCTGCAGAGTTTCTCTCTAATTATGCCGATACTAAAATGAGCATAACTCGCTCATACGATGTCCAAATTCAACAATGTTTTTGCTATGTCTCCGTAATTACGATACATATATAATGCTTCAATCACAATAGAAATTGGAGGTCATTTTCTTAATTTGGTAGCATTTATGCTTGAAGAAACGATGTTGAAACATCAAAAACGAGCGTAACATAACCCAAACCTAGCCGAAACTCACCCGAGCCTCTCGGGACCCCATCCGAACATACCAATAAGTCCCAAAACATAATGCGAACCTGCTCGAGGCCCCAAATCACATCAAACAATATCAGAAATACGAATCGCACTCAAATCGAACTTACCAAAGTTATGAACTTTTAACTTCTACAACTCGCGCCGAAACATATCAAATCAACACGGAATGACGTCAAATTTTGCATTCAAGTCTCAAATGACGTAACGGAGCTAATCCAACTCTATGAATCACAATCTGAGCCCCATATAAACAAAGTCAACTCTCGGTCAAACCTCTTAACCTTCCAAAACTTCAACTTTCCAATTTTTGCCAAAATGCTTCAAATTATCCTACGGCCCTCCAAATCAAAATCTGGACGCACGCCTAAGTCCAAAATCACCATACGAAGCTTTTGGAATCATCAAAATGCCATTTCAGAGTCGTCTATATAAAAGTCAAACTCTGGTCAACTCTTACCTTTTAAGCTTCTAAAACAAGAGTCCTTCTTCCAAATTGATCCCGAATCATCCGAAATCCGAACTCCACTACACACGCTAGTCATAATACATAATACGAAGCTGCTTGAGACATTAAGCCGGTGAACGGGACACCTAACAATGAGTGTACAAACCATACATACACCCGTGGTTGACCCCACATCACCCCAAATCCACGTAAGCCCAATGACAACATCTCAACTGAAGGTTTTTCCTTCCACCAATACCAATAGGCCTTAGAACCAAATTTCTCATCATCCGATTATTTCCACAAGACCTGATTCCTACATCAACACACGGTACCAGCCTCAGCCAGTTACAATAACCTATGTATACACTCACCAGATACAAACACATGAACTAACACACTACACATATGTCCATAACAACATTTCTAATCAAAATAGCCATCCAAACTCAAACCCATCACCGACAACTAACCTCATATCAGCTAGAACCCTCTTCCAAAGCTCTGTGTGACACTGATAAGGATGCAAGAAGCACGAAGATTCCAAGATTATTCACTCAAATAAACAAGTCACACCTTACACCACTTGGGCACACACCTCACAAGCTAAACCCCAATAAGCACATCATGAATATGACTGAATAAACGAGGGAACACATGAAATAACTATCAAACAAGCCCGACCGGCACAACTCCCTATCAGTAGCATACTACAAATTAATTCCACAAGGGAGTATCAAAGTATACAAACAACTTACAAGGATCTCATCCTAATATAACTTCACCGTGGCACGCAGCCCGACTCAAACATAACAAACCTCATGGAAACGCGAGGATCCCATCCTCAGCTTTGAATCACAAGTAGATTACACAACATACCAACCGAAACCTTCCACTAATTCAATTTCCTCTAGCAAGGTCACAACACATGCTGAACTCCCACACCGGTAGAGCATCTAATTTACAAATCTTAACCAACTACCCAGAAATCACATCAAAACCTACCGTAATGGGTAACATAAAGTCATTCCTAGTCTTATAGCTCTTAATAATGAATAAAACAAAATGAAAGACACGGGCTACCACTATAGAATCTCCCAATAGGGGTAAACACATAAGCAGAGTACAAAATCACGAAACTCACCAATATGTGAAGCAACATAGGAGGACTCACCCCGACAAGAAGAACCAAAAATAAATATAAATGATGCTCCTATATACAAAATCAAAACCATACTTGTACGACATCATCTGGTGCAGCGGCCTCATCCCTACTGTAGAAAGTACATCAATGGATCGAGCCCCCATCTTGGGCTCCTTTTAGCCGCCTGACCTGTACCCCAAGCTGGCAGTACAGTGATACCAGCAACTCGAGCATAACGCATAGCCTGGATACCCCACCGTGAAACATTTGTTCGGAGTTTGGGATAATCTCTCACCATGTGGCTGTTATCTCCACACTAAAAGCAGCCTCTCCACTGGCATGGCTGTGGAAGATGTCCGGCACCGGCAATCTGAGACCCATGGATATCTAAAATACCACGCAAAGCCTGAAGTGAAAACTAACAGACTAACCCACAAAACCTCTACCATGGTGCACCTTGCCTCCAAAATAGGGACTAGCAGATCCTTCCGGTCTGCGAGGCATCTTATCCCCCCCTTTGTCCTCTATCTTCTAAACCCGTATGTCCTCTCCCTCCTAGTCCCGCATGCCCTCTAGTCAGTGAGCGATCTCTACCACCTTCTGAAATGGAATATCCTACTGCAACTCACGAGCCATGATAAATTGGATATCATGGTTGAGCCCCTGAATGAACATGCGGAGTTTCTCTCTAATTGTAGAAACCAAAGCAGGCGCATGTCTGGACAAATCACTAAATTTGACGGCATACTGTGACGCTAACATAGTACCCTGGCGTAGCTGCTCAAATTCCATGCGTCAGGCATCCCGAAGACTCCGAGGAACATATTCCCTCTAGAAGAACTCTGAAAACTAATCCCATGTGAGTGAAGTTGCCTTGGCCATGCTACCCAACTCGTACGTTCACCACCACTGAAATGTCGTTCCATTAAGCTGGAATGTAGTAAAAACAACCCCACTCGTCTCCACAATACCCATAATGTGGAGAAAATGCTGGCACTCATCTAGGAAACCATGTGCATCCTCTGAAGCCAAACCAGTGAAGCTAGGAAGGTAATACTTCTTGAACCTTGCAAGTCTAAGGTACACCTCACAAGAAATATTTCCATAATTCTTCCGTGCCACACAACAAAATCATAATATTAGCAGTCAACCAGAAACCATGCGATTATCGTAATACCAGTCAAGCATCTGCAAGTCAAACGCAATGCGCCTTCTGAATTATGCACCATTATCAGGTGATACATACAGTGCCAACATCCTTCAAAATGTCTGAAACTGTCAATGTTATCTAGAACTCCTGACCTTCAATTCAAAGCTGAACCACAACCTCGTACACGCAAACCTTAATCCCACACGCCGCACCGCATCTATCATACCATCATAAGATAAATACGAGAACCCCATTATCATCCCGGAATTAGAAGCCGAACACGTATTCTGTCAGTCAGAAACCGACCACTTGACCCCTATCCAAGAAACAATCACAACACCCAACATATTTCTCATCGCTATCAAAAACATTCGCCCCGAGCCGCGGTTGAAATCATTGGGAGCTCTTCGAACCACATTAGCACAAAACCAAGCCATCAGAACCGATGAAATCTATTACCATGCTAATCCGAATCACTACCAAGCTAACTCCATTATTTTAATCATCCTTGACTTGCCTTCAAGTTTACACTTCTTGTTGCCAGTAAACTACGATCCTTAACCAAAGCTCATCATAAAAGATCTTAGCATGAATCCATGTTATACTAAAGCCCATAAGACACCGTATTCCCTCTTAAGAATACAATAATACCACAACCAAAATGCCAACACCAAAGAGGCCTTTTCTGAATCTGAAGTTGTTTCTTTAACCTATGAAGTGCTGAAATGTAGAATCATTAATGATATATAAATATTAAACTGATTAGAAATTTTTTGAAAGTCATCCACTCGGCTGTAATCTTAAATGCACTACCAATACGAGCGGAATGACTTGTGCTCAATCAATACCCAAATACATCATGAAGAAACCCCATCTTACGAAACTGTGCGAATCCCTTCTCTGTGCATACTACATCCACCACGAATAACAAACCCGAATCATTCCAAGATTTCCAATATGCCTACAAAGTATATCCAACAATTTCCTCATTCGAGTCATCCTCGAAATCAACCTCTTCAAGTCATAACCGATCGATAAGTATGCCTTAGACCAAAACTAACATAACACATGGACATGCAATCTGATCATCGACAACAGACTTCCCCACTTGGCTCGAAGCCACAAAAATTAACAGTCAATAACCCACAATTCCCTTACTCCGTAACTGCCATAATATCTCACTGTAATTCAACTAAATCCTTCATACACTCATGTAGCTCTAACAATAAAAATAGCTCAAATCATCTGTTAAGCGCACATCCATCCTCGCGATAGCCGTGCGAACTTCCCTAAGCGATACAAACTCAAATTACAGCAAATAATCGACTGATAGGAAAGAACATCTCCTCATAACATCATAAGGATCACACAACTCAAAAACATCCGCAGAAGATAACCCACATGCTTTGCTTCAAACTGACATCTCTCTATTCCCTTTCATGGCCACAACCACTATACAATAACTAAATCCTCCCAAATCTAAACTTATCAACAAGACATAACAATCCATTTTATTCCACAAATAAATAACATGAAAGACCCCTCGACACGCCCATATCTCGAGATTGTAACACATATCAAGATAGAAATCAAGCATCCACAGCCTTTGCGCATCCCAATCAACATTCTTCTTATCATATTCCAACCATCTAAGCACACCCCACAATCACATAATACTCATCATATTGCTACTCAACCACTCTATGAGTCATTGATACTCAACCCCACGGTGATCTTTATTCGAGAGAGGTTTATTACGGACATTCACTGCAGCTTCCTTTGCTTGTATAACCTTAGTGTCGATCAATTTTTGAATCTTCTCTTTCAATGTACGACATTCCTCAATAGTATGACCCATCATGTCTGAATGATAAGCACATGTTTTGTTGGGGTTTATCCATTGCGGAGGATTTTCCACAACAACAGCAGGAATAGGGGTGACGTAACCAGCGACCTTCAGTCTCTCATAAAGTTGGGCTATGGGTTCAGCAATTGGGGGTGTATTGCCTAGGAGGTATGCAGTCAAAATTTAGATGTGGCTTTGGGTAGTTTTGGCTGGCGGGTAGAGGTGAATGGTAATATGCGGGTTGGGTGTTGTAGGTATGGTAGGCGGTGGCAGGGTATTGGTCTTTTGAGGGTGAGGTAGATATGGGGTTGGATGGTTTGCTATGTGAGTGGAGACTTAGGGCCCAAGGCTACCATCACGGAACCCACTTCTTTATTCTTTGAAATACCTCCTGATTACAAAGCTTTATTCGTAGCCTGCAATGCCTCAAAATTAGTTACCAGCCCGCTCTTGATTCCTTCTTATATTCTCTCTCCCAACTTGATGATGTCTGAGAACTTGTGATTCTCGATAACCATCAATCTTTCATAATATTGCGGATCGTGTGCTCTAACAAAGAACTTGTTCATTTGTTCTTCTTAGAGTGCTGGATTTACCTTTGTGGTCTCTAATCTATAACGAGTGGCATACTCGCGAAAGGTTTCTGTTGGCTTCTTCTTGAGGTTTTGAATATAGAGAATGTTTGGCGCATTTTTTGTATTGAGCCTGAATATGTCCATGACGTCGGATGCCATACTTACCCAATTCGCCCACTTCTTTGGGTTTTGGCTGATATACCAAGACACGGCGTCTCCTGTAAGGCTTCTCATGAATAATTTTCCTGCGGATTTGTTTATTCTTACCCACTCCTACAAGCTCTTTGTAGTATGTTCTTAGATGTACCTTTGGATCACTAGTGCCATGGAACATTTCGAATTTGGGAGGTTTGTAACCCCTCGGCAGTTCCACATCTGGCTGAATACACAGATCTTCATAATTTAGACCTTCAACGCCTTTCCCACCTTCAACGCTCTGGACTCTTCCTGTAAGTTTCTTGAGTTCCTTTGCCATGCTTCGAATGAGCAGGTCCTACTCAGTCGATTCAGGTATGTATAGGGTTTGTTGGGGGTATGGGGTAAGTTTTCCACATATATCGAATTGCTTTGATAAGTTCCTGGAACTTGGTATATGGGTGGTCGTTGGTTGAGATGTAGGGGTCAGGAGTAGGTTGTGGTGCAATTTGGGGAGTGTGTTAAGTGGTGTTTTGGGGGTATTGAGCTGGATGATGGTGTTGTATTTGAGGGGTTTGCACTGTTGGTGGGTTAAGGTTTTTAGGAGGTGCGGGATTATGATACTGGTCTTATGCGTGGGTATTCAGAGATATGGGTGGTGGATTATAATTTTGTGTGTTTTTTGGTGATATTTGGTTCTAGGTAGTCGGGTTTTGCTAGTTGATATCGGGGACATTGAGAGTAAGGGAACGATTTTCCATATTTTGGACCTGCTCAAGCTCATCCGGTAGTTCTAGGATTTCTTCTCCAAATCTGAAGTTTCAACATTTCCACCCACAACAACATTATCTTCTCGGATACTACTTAAATCATCCATTTTCCCTTTGCTCATGCTTTTGCCTTTCGGGTCACTAGTCGGAGTAGGAGGTTGAGGATTTCCGCATTCTGGTATGCTAATGATGCCAGTATGCACGAACCAACCTTTGGGAATGGGAATAATCAAAAAGAATAAAAAAGCAAAAGGTAAACAAGTCAATAAGGTGAAATAAAAGAGTGTTCGCAATATTTAAACATGTTTCACAGAGTCATGCAATAATTCGCGTCCTAATTTGGGGGACCTCATTGTGCCTGAGGTAGGCCAAAGAGACAAATAGACTCAGAGAAAATTGGTGCCAATATTTGCTTTATTTCATTAATGCGAAAATGAGCCAAAACAATCTTTTACTAAATCGACAATAATAATAATAATAAAGTTACTAATTTCATTTGGTCTTATTACATCGAAATCTAATCTAAGCTAGAAAGTAGTAAAGAACATCAACTCCTAATCTACTTGGTACCTGAAGGACCTTCTCCATGCTTGAGTCTCTTAACCCCATCAATCATTTTCCCCAGATCGTGCATGTCTAGCAATAAGTAAGCTTTTGCCATATTTCATCCTTCATCGTCGTCCATGCCTTGACAATCACAAAGTCTCTTTCTCATCTTCCCTTCTATCTCTATCAATTATTGCTCCAGGTATTCTAATCTCTACGTCGACTTAGTGGCAATCTCTTTCCGTTTCCTTATCACCTCCATGTTTTCCTTATGTTGCTCCAGATGCTTAGCTTCGGATTCGAACACCCTTTTGCGTAGCCTCTTGTACTTCACCTATGCCTCAACCACTTCATCTATGATCCTATCTTTTTGATTGGCTCCTGGTTTGACGTCCCCAACTACGTCGTCTTCTAACTATGATAGATAGTAGTACATATGGCCGGCGTGCTACCTTTCTGGCTCAATGACTTCTTCTTCCACGGTGATCTTTTGGTTCCGCATGTGTTGTGCTTCGAACATAGATGTGATGACATCTCCCTTTAAATCTGCCTTGTACTGGACCATGTTGGAAGCCCAAGTTATGACTTGATTTCTTCCAGCTTGCCTCATTACCCTTATAGGAGCGCAAGGGTAGATGCCCCGTAGCCCGATCAGCACCAAGTGAATAGTCCCCTTCAATTTGATGATGAACTCACTACTAGGAACCATTTAAGCATCCAATGCACCTGCTCGTCTGTCATATTGTAGAAAACACGCACCCAACCTACACCATTTCCAGGCTTTGCAAACTTTTCTGGAATAAATGTCATTCTCTTTGGGTGATGGTTGGCTATATATTTATTCACTGGCCTTTGTAGAAGCTCTTGAAGGTACTCTCCCCTCTAGAAGTCTTCCAGCAGCCAAACTTTTAGCAGTAGATTACAACTCTCAAAGTCTCTGAATCCCTGCTTGCACTGATCCAGAGCATGATACATCTCAACTAAGATCATGGGGAAGATAGTGTAAGTTTGTCCTTCAATACCATACATTATGGTCCTGGCGACCATGGCTAAGCGAGTATGAATCCTTCCTCCTTGCATTGGAAATATCAACAACTCCAAGAAGCAGAAAATGAACACATAAACCCGGCAATGCACCCCTTTGTAAGGAAGTATAGATAGTTCATTGTGATGAAGGCGATATGATTTATTATGCCCATAACGCTCGTAAAGAAACTCAAAAGGGATGTATGACTTGTTTAGACATAGCAGTTCATCATTCTTCTTAAAACCCAACATTTTCAAATCTTTTATCTATGACCTGGACACAATGTAAGGGCCCGTGAAAAGTTTCCTAAAAACCCGGGTTCCGTGATGACGGGGTAGGCGTAGAGGTTAACAATAGTAGAAATTCTTCACGGCGTGCTTGCAAGTCACAGTTCAGACTTTTTGGATCGAACAGTGTGCTGGGGAGTTGAAGGAAAATGTTGGGCAGAAGTAGGAATTTCTGCGGCCCATTCTGCAACCGCAAAACCACTTTGTAGACCGTAGAATTGTCGCAGAGTGGGGCATGTTTCTAGGTCATCTCGATGTCATTTTCGCGGCCCATTATGCGACCGCATAACCATTTCGCATGCCGCGCTCTTGTCGCATATCGATCTTTGAGAGTTTTTGGAGGGAGGTTCTGCGGTACATTATTGTAAGGACCCATAAAAAGTTTAACCAAAAACTCGGGGTTTCATGGTGCCAAGTTAGATTCCTGCATTATTATAGTAGAAATTCTTCTTGGCAGCAAATACCTCGCCGCGGTTCGGACTTTTTTGATTGAACAGTACCCTACGGACTGAGAGGGAAATATTTTACAGAAGAATGCATTTTTGCGGCCCATTATGTGGTCACATAATCACTTTGCGGACCGCATAATTTTCGCAAAGTGAAGCAGTACGTTGGCCAGTTTGAGGTCAACTTTGCGATCGATTATGCGACCGCATAACCACTATGCGGACCGCATGTTGATCGCATAATCCCTCTTGGGTGTTTGCGGAGGGAGTTCTGCGGTGCATTATGTGACCGCAGAACGAGTATGCGGACCGCATACTGGTCGCATACCTGAACCATAATTTCAGGCCTCTGAGGGCCATTTCTACAGTCACTTATGCGACCGCAGACCTGTGTCGGGGCACCCATTTTCATAATTTAAAACCTGACCCCCATTCCATTAAAACGCCCTCTTTAGTCTATTTTGAGCTAACTTTCTTATACTATAGAGTGAGAGAGGGAGCCTTAGATTGAGAAAGTAACCCTTATCAATTATTCTTCAATTCTTGGTTGAAACTTTGAAGATTATCAAGGAAAGCAATCTAGGCCTCCATCCTAGAGGTAACAATCTATACCCTAGCCCTAACTATTTGAAACTTATACTGAAAATGAGTAATTTATAAGATGGTCCATGGGTATGAGGGTTGTTTATCTTGCATGCATGTGTGGTAAAAAGAGTGTGGAAAAGGGAACTAGAACCATCAATGTTTTCCTAATTTTGGGTTCGATTTGTATATTACTAAAATAGATTGAGGTTGCTAAGGGTTCCGGATAATTGTAGAGTCTAAAGAAGTGCAATTGAGGTATGTATGGCTAACTCTCTTTTTCCTAGAATCGAACTCCTGGTGTCCGAATATTTGGTGTAAGTTCCGACTTGATCATACTTTAATTGTTTGCCTTAGTGTGTTGGGTTGGAAGATTCATGTTTCCTAATTGTTTTAGATGTTTACCATGTCATCATACTATNGTAATTTCAGGCCTCTGAGGGCCATTTCTACAGTCACTTATGCGACCGCAGACCTGTGTCGGGGCACCCATTTTCATAATTTAAAACCTGACCCCCATTCCACTAAAACGCCCTCTTTAGTCTATTTTGAGCTAACTTTCTTATACTATAGAGTGAGAGAGGGAGC